>JAAAWM010011394.1:0-77049 GCA_036873465.1 Thinopyrum obtusiflorum | reverse complement strand
GGGGGGGATTATCCAGGTTCGGGCCGCAAGTGACGCGTAATACCCTACTCCTGCTGGCTTCTATATGTCTGGTGCTCTTGGACTAGCTACAAGGCGTGCAGGGTCCAAAAAGTCCGAATCCTCTCCCAGTACGCCGCGGGCCTCCTTTTATAGAGAAAGGGGCTACCACAGTGGCACACAGGAGGTGGAAAGTTATACAGTGGTCGAGCCTATCCTCTGGCACCGTAGGACAAACGCTTTTAATGTGCTGCCGACGTGCCCTTCTTGCTTTATCGGGGACGGCAAGGAAGCTCATTCCACCTGTCGCCGCCTCGCCTGGCTTCGAGCGCGTCCGAACTGATGAGGCGAGTAGTGTCATGCTGGCTGGCTGGCTGGCTGCTGAGTTGGTGAGGTGGCAGAGCCTTCACGAAGATCTGCATGCCACCACGTACATGCTTGCTGAGTCGGCCTAAAGGCCGCACGTCGCCACGCAGGTGTTCGCCTAGTTGGTGGGCTGGCAGCTGCATGGGAACGGCGGCGGAGCTTTGGCAGATGTGGGCCTGGCTGCGGCCCTGCGGATGTCTTCGGCAAGAGTCTTGTCGGGGCCCCGGCAAGGGTCTTGCCGTGGCGTCGTGGTCGTCCCCAGCAAGGGACTTCCCGGGGGTCTTGTGGGTATCCTTGGCAAGGATCTTGCCGAGGATCTTCGTCTTCTGGTTATTTATCTAGTCTTGTATGCTCTTGGTCTTCACAAAGATCTGCATGCCACCATGGAGGTGCCTCCCGAGCCTTGGTTCCAGTGTGGTTGAAGGCGTTGGAACTCTCAGGCTCAAGGGCGGCAGCCCTGCTGGCGTTGGGCGAGTTGCCCCGGCAAGTCTCTTGCCGGGGCTGTGGAGGCCGCCCCGGCAAGGGCCTTGCCAGGGGTGTCCACCTCGCCCTTTTGCTCTTTGTGTTTCCATCTCGGCGTTGGTCTGGTCGTCTTGTGCCTTTGCTTCCTCTACCCCGCCAAGCATGGCCAGGGGCGTGGGGCTGCAACTGCCCGCGCACAAGTAAAGGGGTGCAAAAAGGGACCCCTACTTTTGTACACCGACATTCGCTGTTAAAAGTTGACATAAAAAACTATGGTATTTTCACACGAAGAAACTCAAGTGAAAAAAATAAAAAGAAGTAACTCAATGTTTAGAGGAATTTTTAAGATTTCAAAAAAACATTATAAAAACATAGAAGTTCAAATTTTATTTAAAAAAATGGCTTTTCCCCATCTCTAAGAAATCCTAGAGGTTCAAATTTATCTAACTGAGAAGTTCAATGTTTATTACAAAACCAAGAAGGTCAAATTGAAAACACTTACAAGTTTAAATATAAAATAATAGGGAAGGTCAAAAAACCTAGAAGTTCAAATTTAAATAGCGGAGCGGTTCGATGTTTAATATGAAACATGGATTCCTCGTTACTAAAGAATATACTAAGAAGTTCAAATTTTTTAAAAATACTGTAGTTCAAAATTTATAAAAAATGGATTTTCCTCTTTTCTAAAAAAAACCATAGAGGTTCAAATTTAAATAACGGAGATGTTGAATGTTTATTACAATACCAGGAAGGTCAAATTAAATAAACCAAGCAGTTTTAAAAGTTTATAAAAACAAATTTTCACTCTTTTAAAAAAAGACCTAGAAGTTCAAATTTAAATAATTGAGCGGTTTGATATTTGTTACATAACTAGGACGTTTCCCGTTACCTAACTAGAAGGTCATGTATTGGAAGTATCCAGTACGTCAAAAAAATGGAGACCACAATTTTCTGCAGTAATTAGTACGGCTGTGTTGCTCTTCTTCATTCTGTGTTCAAGTCCAATGTGTTCTGTTTGTTTCCGCAACTCTTCCTTATGTGAATCCCGTCCGCTTTGGAGAAAAATGTACTTATAATTCGGGTAGAAGCTCATGTTTTGTTAAATAATGGCACACAAAAAGGTATCTTTTGGCAAAAACAAACACAATACACAAAGCGTAGAAGTTCAAATCAAAAGCAAAAGCGAAAAAATTCTTACAAGCAGGGTAGTTCTTCCAAAACACGTGTGAAAAAGTACGCAAAAAATGAAAACAGAAAACTCATGAAATTAATAGCACGCGAAGTTCTTGTTTCAGAAATTCCGAAGTTCACGTGTACCACGTGTAGAAGAAAAATCATCAAATGAAAAAAGGGAATGCCTAGGCCATTTCACCGAAAAGCAAAAAATGCATAAAATGTCGCGACAAAATTCTATAAGAAGTTCAAATTTAAAAACCGAAGCAGGTCAACGTTAAAAAAATGAAGTTTTTAATATCTAAAAGACAAATTTGGAAGTTCAAAAAAATTGAGCAAGAAGTTAAAAAAATTGTTCAAAAATCTTTATAACGGATTTTCCCCGTTTGTAAAAAAATTAGAGAAGTTCAAATTAAAAAGAGGAGCATTTCAAAAAGATTGTATAAAAACTGATTTTCCCTATTGTATAAAAACTAGAAGTTCAAATTAAAATAACGGCACGGTATCATTGTTTATATAAAAAAAATTCCCCGTTACTAACCAATAAAACTAAGAAGTTCAAATTTAAAAAATGGTGAAGTTCGATGTCTATAAAAAAATCAGATTTTTCACATTATCAAAAAATAAAAACCAAGAAGTTCAAAATTTTAAAACAAAGAAGTTCAAAAAACTCGATTTTCCTCGTGACTAAAGAATAAAACTAAGAAGTTCAAATTAAAATAACAGAGAAATTCAAAGTTTCTAAAAACCTCAGATTCTGGTTTTAACCTGATGGATATGAATAAAGTTATAGCCTACTTTCAAGTTTAAATTAGGTACAATTTTAAATAGCAGCAACTAAATTAGGGCAAAATTACGGTGTGCAGGTCATTACGGCGCACACGGTTAATAAAGCACAGCGTGTGCGATATACATCATAATCTGACATGGTTCACGGAGAGGGAACGTGTGTAACAATGCACACAGTTGCTGTTTGCAAAGGGTGTGTGATGTCAGACACTATCACATACGGTGCGGGAAAACTAAATGTGTCTGATTGTCTACCTATCGTACACGGTTTATAATCATGAACTATTTGTGATGCGCCAGGCATCGTAAACGTAGAGCCAGTTTGGTACGTGCCTGGAATCTTCCTGGTTTTAGGTAAAACCACAAAACTCTGACTGCGATGGCAATGCGAGCACAAACGAGTAGCAAGGATGAAGCATTTGGGATATCCGAGATATCAGAAACGGTTATATAGGGACAACTGTATGCACCAAGGCCCCCTATCCCCGACGGTTTCTGGGTCGTGTGGGAAGGACCCCCCTATCGCCCACACTTACTTGGCGACGGTTCCAAATGCCGTCGCGGAAAGGGGTTAAAAACCGTTTGTATAGCACCGACGTGCACCAGTATTAGGTGAGTCTTTTCTAGGCACGTGGCAGCTCGCCTCTGAAGATATGACTTTAATGACACCCGTACAGGTGATGTGTCAAGGAAATAAGAGGTAGATGGGCGAATGACACAGAAGGAGAGACCACTCTTACCGAGGAGCTCCATCCACAAGACACCTCACAGCGCAATAAATGTGTTTGCCCTACCCCGTCAGAGATAGGTATTTGGCATTGTATCCACTATTTACAGTGTTTATTTACCATTTGGCTCTATGGTGACCCCTTAGTCTATAAAAGGAGGCCCATGGCTACCTTAGCAAAGGTCGAAACCCTGTCCATTTGCACATGTAGTTGCACCTTTCCGGGACGTGCGCACCTTGTAACTGGACACATACACACCCAATATACAAAGCAGGAGTAGGGTTTTATGCTTCTCAGCGGCCCAACCCTGGGTAAACCTCGTGCGTTTTTGCTAGCTCTGCTCTTTGTGCTCGTCGATCCCTCCAGTTGAACCGCAAAGGGATTGCCATGATCCCATAGATGGTCGTACGCACGACAATAATTATCTTTGTTTATCATTTACCTACTTGAGGACGAGAAAGAATTAAGCTTGGGGGTGCTGATACGTCTCAAACATATCTATAATTTTTTTATTGTTTCATGTTGCCATATTATCATTATATATACTTTTATTATCATTTTACTTCATTTATATTATTTTTTGGACTAACCTATTAATTTATTGCCAAGTGTCAATTCATGTTTTCTACTTGTTCTTTGTTTCATAGGAAATCAATATCTCCACAGGTAAAACTACGTTGTTCTTCCATGAGAGAGAGGGTCGTTGTTGTATTGGCGGCCATCACACCACCCATATCCTGGGATTCTCCGCAGTCAAATCCATCCAACACGATGCCGGGTGATAGAGGCAAAGGTGTCCCATCTTTCAATGAGATGGTGATTATCATTTCGGAGGAGTAGACTTTGACGATCCGACTACGAACGTTCGAGGACGTCACGCCTTATCAATCGCTAAACCAACTCTGAGAGGTTATTGACCATGCCGAAGCACGATCAACCTGACCACAAAGGTCTATTTCCTGCAAGCAAACAAAGAACAAGCAAGAAAATAAGATTGCAATCTGGATATTGAGAATATAAGATGAAATCTTTTTTGATCAAGGTGGGGTTCTGTGACGTCTTGGTCTGGTCGTTGAACACAAATGAAGTACGCGAAGTTGCAGCTATGGCGAACTTTTAATCTAAACAAAACCCAAGGTCTAAACGACGCCCTAAGGGTTGTATATATGGAGGAAGAGGGGGGGATTTCGTGACCCCTTAAAGGAGGGGTCCGAAACGAACCCTAACTCTCTTTTCCCCACACATACGGACTCTAAAAACAGCCTATACTTCTGTATTTTGAAATTACATTGGCCTAGCCCAAAAATAAGGTGGTGCAGCACCTAAAATAAGCTATGGACGAAATTTATGAAGGGGCATCTTGTATATTTCGCCCATGTCCTTGTAGGTCATCACGGAGGCTTCAAAGTGCTCAAATATGCACTAGAAACGCCATTCTGGATCCCTTCGCGTGCGCCTTCATATCCATGCTTGATCTTGCTCTAGTGTTCATTCCTCTTGTCCATGCTAGGCCCTTCATTAGTAATCAACACAAATGTATCCAATTTAGGCAGCATCATATTCTCATGAACGTTAGAATTGTCACGAAGAAACGAAAGTACCTGGTAATTCAATTGGCATGCGCGAGCTCCAGTAATTAGTCCAGTATGTATAGCAGCACGGGCTGTGGGTGTAACAATGGTATTGATGTCCTCATTGTCATCCCCTTCTTGAAATGAAGTTGTCCTTGACGGAAGCTCATCTTCCTCACCCAAATAAGGTTTCAAATCTGCAATGTTAAAAGTGGGACTAATCCCAAAATCTGCAGGCAACTCAAGTTTATATGCATTATCATTTATTTTCCCTAACACTTTAAAAGGACCATCAGCACGTGGCATTAGCTTTGATTTGCGCAAATCAGGAAATCTATCCTTACTCAAATGTAACCAAACAAGATCTCCAGGTGCAAAGACAACACATTTTCTACCCTTATCTCCAGCAAGTTTATATTTAGCATTCATGCGGTCAATATTTTCCTTAGTTAACTCATGCATTTTTAAGATCAATTCAGCATGTTGTTTAGCATCAAAATTAACCTTCTCCGAAGATGGAACAGGAAACAAATCAATGGGTGCACGAGGTAGGAAACCATACACAATCTCAAAAGGGCACATCTTAGTAGTAGAATGCAGCGAACGATTATAAGCAAATTCAATATGAGGCAAGCATTCTTCCCACATTTCAAGGTTAGTCTTCAAAACAGCCCTAAGCATAGTAGACAATGTTCTATTGACTACTTCAGTTTGTCCATCAGTTTGGGGGTGACATGTAGTACTAAAAAAGCAGTTTAGTCCCCAACTTAGCCCATAAACATCTCCAAAAGTGGCTAAGAAATTTAGTATCATGATCTGAAACAATTGTATTTGGCACACCATGCAAGCGAATAATTTCACGAAAGAACAAATCAGCAACATTAGCAGCATCATCGCTTTTATGACATGGTATGAAGTGTGCCATTTTCGAAAATCTATCCACGACAAAAAATATGCTATCCCTCCCCTTCTTTGTTCGAGGTAAACCTAAAACAAAGTCCATAGATATATCCTCCCAAGGAACACTAGGTACAGGCAAAGGCATATATAAACCATGAGGATTGAGTCGTGACTTAGCTTTTTGACATGTAGTGCAACGAGCACCAAAACGCTCAACATCCCGTCTCATCTTTGGCCAAAAGAAATGTGTAGCAAGTATGTCCTCCCTCTTCTTCATGCTAAAGTGTCCCATTAATCCTCCTCCATGCGCCTCCTGCAACAACAAAAGACGAACAGAGTTAGCTGGAATGCATAGCTTGTTAGCACGGAACACAAATCCATCATTAACGATGAACTTGTTCCATGTTCTTCCTTCTTTACAATTTTGCGTTCCATCTTTAAAATCACCATCATGCACATATTGATCTTTGATGGTCTCCAAACCAAATATTTTGAAGTCAAGTTGTGAAAGCATAGTATAGCGACGAGACAATGCATCAGCAATAACATTTTCTTTTCCCTTCTTGTGTTTAATGACATAAGGGAAAGTCTCAATGAATTCAACCCATTTAGCATGTCTACGATTCAGTTTAGCTTGACTTTTAATATGTTTCAAAGATTCATGATCAGAATGTATAACAAATTCTTTGGGCCATAAATAATGTTGCCATGTGTCTAAACTCCGAACAAGAGCATATAATTCTTTATCATAAGTAGAATAATTCAGACTAGGCCCACTCAATTTTTCAGAAAAGTATGCAACAGGTTTGCCATCTTGTAATAACACATCTCCTAATCCAATTCCACTAGCATCAATTCAAGCTCAAAAGTCTTATTAAAATTAGGAAGTTGGAGTAAAGGAACATGTATCAACATATCTTTCAACACCGTGAAGGCCTCTTCCTGTGCGGTACCCCAAACAAAAGGCACATCCTTCTTTGTAAGCTCGTTGAGTGGTGCAGCAATGGTGGTGAAATCTCTCACAAAACGCCTATAGAAACCAACGAGACCAAGGAAACTCCTCACTTGTCTGACCGTTTTGGGCTGCGGCCAACTTTCAATAGCTTCAATCTTGGCTTTATCAACTTCAATTCCCTGTGGAGTAACAACATAGCCAAGAAAAGATACTCGGTCAGTGCAAAAGGTGAACTTCCCAAGGTTACCAAACAAACATGCATCCCGTAGAGCAATAAAAACATCACGTAAATGTTCCAAATGTTCTTCCAAAGATATGCTATAAATCAGTATATCATCAAAATAGACTACCACAAATCGTCCAATGAAAGCATGTAAAACTTCGTTCATTAATCTCATGAAAGTACTAGGTGCATTAGTTAACCCAAAAGGCATGACTAACCACTCATATAAACCAAACTTAGTTTTAAATGTTGTTTTCCATTCATCTCCCAATTTCATACAAATTTGATGGTATCCGCTACGTAAATCAACTTTGGAGAATATTGTAGAGCCACTCAATTCATCAAGCATATCATCTAGCTAGGAATAGGATGACGATAACGAATAGTAATATTATTAATGCCTCTACAATCAACACACATACGCGATGTACCATCCTTTTTCAGCACTAAAATAATAGGAACAGCACAAGGTGATGCGGAGCATCCCTTGACCATCCCCATGGACACTCCGTCACCACTGCAAGCACTAAGAGGACCAATGACGAGAGCTCGCGCACGTGCCATTGAAACCGATGTTAACTCCTTCCTCTTCGAGCTCCATTCAAATTCACACGAGAATTGGGTCCTGCCTCAACCGGAAGTGTTATGCATGCTTAGGTACCAAAGTGATGATCATGAAGAGGCTAGCGCGGAGACCCGAGCACCTATGGACAAGGAGAAGGAAGAAAGGAGCGAGAAGAATGAAGAAGGAGAGGTCCTGGACACTCCGGGTGCCCAGCCACTTTGGCCCCGGAGGCCCCCCCCCCCCCCCCATGGGCGCTGCTCCCAGCCGGCCCCGGGTGCTCGGCCTACAGCCCCGGGTGCCCGGCCCCCACTGCCCAAGCGCTGCCCCGGCCTGCCCCGGGTGCCCGACCCTTCAGCCCCGGGTGCCCGGCCCTCCACTTGGGAACCAGCAGCCGGCCCGGGTGCCCGCACCTTTGACCCCGGGTGCCCGGCCTCCCTCGCCTGGGTTCTAGCAGCCCACCCCGGGTGCCCGGGCTATCAACCCCCGGGTGCCCGGTCCCCTACAGCCACCAGCCGGGCGGAGGCCCTGACCGGTCCGGGTGCCCGGTCATCCTTCCCCCGGGTGCCCGGCCACTCCCCTGCGCTAGCCTCTGTCTGGTCCGGGTGACCGGACCCCTTTATCCCGGGTGCCCGGACCCCTCCGAGAGTGCGTGCATGCACTATGGGCTTTTGACCCTTGTACCCCTCTTTCCCTCATATTTCGTCTCTAGGCTATATAAACTCTTCCCCTAGCTCATTTGAGAGGTTAGCAAAGTATTTGATAGACACTAGAGAGCTTTGCTCCTTGTATCCCCTCCTCTTGGAGATCAAGCCCCCACCTTGGGAAGAATCCTTGTGGATTACCAAGGCCTCCTCTTGGAGAAGATCAACATCAAGAACTCATCTCCTAGGAGTGGGAAGAACTCTACCGTAGTGCTACTTTCCTTGAATTGTTCTTCTATACTTGTGGATCTCATGTATGTTACTCTAGTGGATGTGTTATTTGGGTTTGTTTGAGTGATTTGCTCCTTGTGTTCTTGTGTGTTCTTCCTCTTTACCCCCTCCAAGTGTGAAAAGACCCCCTCTAGGGTTCCCCCTACAACATCTTGGTATCATGAGCAAGGTTGATTCACATCTTGGAGTCCCATCCCCCCATTTGCTAGCTTGATCTTGTTGTTTTTCATCCTAATTCAAAAATCCCCAGAAAAATAGCCCCAAAAAAATTTCTTGCAATTTGTTGGATCTTGTGAGATTTGGTTGTTTTGGTCCATGGATTTGTTTTTTGGCAAGTGGATCTAGCCCCTACCCATCAATCCACACCCTTCCCACCACGAAATCCACCGAATTTGGCCATTTCCCAAAGATTTCTGCCCAAATCGGAGACCACCAGGTGCCCGCACCCCGAACCCCCGGGTGCCCGCACCTCCGGGCCAATTTCCCTTGACCACCCCGGGCACCCGCACCTCCCACCCCCGGGTGCCCTTACCCCTCTGAAACAGCCCAACTACACCACCAATTTGGCCATAACTTTCACCTCCCAAGTCCGTTTTTCGTGTTCTTTAGCTCGTTTGGAAGCTCTTGACATCCCCCATCCACATATATCATTACCACCACCATTTTCCTCCATAAAAAGTTTCACCACAAAAACATCCACCTTCCGCATTTGACTGATTTTGAGTTGCGGTTTCTGTTTCCTAAGGTGTTTCGGCTACTTAGGAACATGTGATATCGACATCACCGCCATTCATCATCGCCTCGGAGTCGTCTTCGCCAACGATCTTCACCATTGACACCGCTAACCGTAAGCAAGGACGGTAACCTCGAAGACACTTAGTTCATTTACTTGCTTTTGCATTGATAACCCGAGCCATTTTGCGTCACTTACCCATCGAGACTAGCGAGTTGAGAATTGTCGGGCCATGCTATATTGTGCACCATAGTGATCTTGCTATCATCACTGTGCCCTAAGTCTCTGCCGTGCATATCTTACATACTTGTCTCATATCATACTTGGCTCGAGCATCAAGCATAGTGAAAAAAAGAGCTTTTAAGCAAAAGAGGAGAAACAAAGAACTTGTAAGCAATAGCATTGAGCCATTTTGCATCGAAACATCATCTTGGTCATCACATACATACCATAGTTGGGATTGAAGACGGCACGTTTCTCTCATAGGTTGTTGCACAAGCGTATCTTGCCCATTTGAGCAATCGAGCTAGCGTCTCTCTAGCATCTGTACAACAAGAGCATTTTCCGTGGTTACACATTTTGAGCTCACTCCTTGGTTGTGCGGATCCCATCTATCTTCCGTGTGTGTGTTCCTAGTGTTATTCTTGGGTTTGATCTATTTTCTTTAATTGGAATTTTGTGAACCGTCTCTACCTTATCGATATCTTGACTAACATTTTCTTGAAATTTTTGTGCCACCATCCTAACCAAGATACTCCATAAGCTTTACTTGTCTAGGTGTGAGAAACAAACCCGGTACCAATTCTCCTATTGTGGCATTACATTGAGCGATACTTGGTACATCCACAATCCCCGGAAAAGGTAACTTCGGTATTGTTCTCTCATTTTCCTACTCACCACACTTGGTTATGATGGATAGGCCAAGTTCTTCGGCTAACCCACTTTTTGAGGAGCAAGGTGATGATCACGACTACGTCACCAAGAACCACTTCTTCGTCACCCAACGAGCTCTACATCAAGAAAGTGAAGCTTTGGGTGAGCGCCTCGAGCAACTCGCCACCGACCTTCGTCAATCAGAAGCAAGGAACTGCGACTACCTCGATGCCAAGCTCACCACACAAATGGAAGAATTCTGCAACATGATCGTGAGCCGCGCGTCTTCCTCAACCTCTTCGCCAAGACGGCGCCAATAAAGCCGCCGCTCAAGTCGTCAATCTTCGGACTACTCTTCTTATGATGCAAGTCCTCCAGGAGCTCGCTTTCATCGACGCGATGATCCCCAAGGTCGCCAAGCTCAAGAAAATCCATTCCATGGCAATGGCTTACAAGACCGAGGTCGATCACGTGATAGGGCGTGACGACAAGAGCAAGAATCAATGGAGCAAGAGCAAATAGCTCCACAAGTGCAATGTCACGAACCTCAAGACAATGATGCAATACGACAAGCACAAGAGCGCCGTGAAGCACAAGCACTTGAGCGTGAAGCACAAGCACTCGAAGCACAACGCATACTCCGCGAGGCCACTAGAGCAGTCGACGAGCGCAACCGCCAAGTGCGTGAACAAGAGGTAGCACTTCGTCAAGCACGACAAGAAGAAGAAGCCCGACGTGAAGAGTAACAAGAAAGGAGAAACCAAGCGCACATGCCTCGTCCTCCTCCATGACAAGAACAACACCGGCAAGAGCGACATCAAAACTGCCACTATGATGAAGAACTACGCTATGGCAAGCTCAAGTTCACCATGCCCAAGTTCTCCGGATGCAATATCTCTCATGGGCATTGAAGGTGGACAAGATATTCCGCCTTCACAACTACGACGAGGAAAAGAAGATCTCCATGGCCTCCCTCGAGTTTCAAGACTATGTCCTCATTTGGTGGGAACAAGTGATCGAGCGACGACAAGCAAGAGGCGAACCACCAATCACAACTTGGACGCAAATGAAGGATGTCATGAGAGCTCGCTTCGTGCCTACACACTACACCCGTGATCTTTTCAAGAAGTTGCAACTCCTCAAGCAAGGCACGAAGACGGTGGAAGAATACTACCAAGAAATGGAGGTTGCCATGATAAGAGCCAATGTCAAGGAAGATGGCGAGCAAACTATGGCACGCTTCTTGAATGGCCTCAACCACCCAATCAAGCGGATCGCCGACTTCCAACCCTACTCCAACCTTCTTGAGCTAGTTCATCAAGCGACCAAGGTCGAGCGACAAGTGCAAGATGAGTTCAAATGCGCCAAGTACTCTTCCAAGACCTACGGCTCCTACACTCAAGCTCCCGCAACTTCGGCACCTCCTACCTCAACTAGAGCATCACCAAGTACCGGCGACAAGTCAAGTTCCAAGCAAGTTACGCCTTCCTCGACTCGTCCTCCGGCAAGCACCTACAAATCCAAGACTCCCTCATCTTCAGCGCCACCGAATGACCCTGTCAATACAAGTTCTATCAAGTGATTCACATGTGGTGGCCGAGGACACAAGTCCTTCGAATGCGCCAACAAGCGAACCATGATCTTCAACGATGACAGCACATACGACTCCATGAGTGAAGAAGAAATGGAAGCCCTTGAGCACGTGGCCATGCACCGGCACGTGAACGAAGATGAAGATGATCAAGTCTTTTGTGACAATGACTCAAGTCACTCTCTCATGGTCTCCAAGGTCTTGACACTCCAACACCACCAAGAAGAAGACCAACGGTGCCACATCTTCCACACCAAGGCCGGCATCAACGGGCGTTCCGTGAAAGTCATCATCGACGGAGGAAGTTGTCACAACTTGGAAAGTGAAGAGCTATGTTCCAAGCTGCAATTGGTTAAGAAGAAGCATTCTCGTCCCTACAAGGTCCAATGGTTAAGCGACACCGGCACTATTCAAGTGGAGCATAGGGTGCAAGTTTCCTTCAAGATCAGTGCCTACGAGGACACCTTGGAGTGTGACGTGGTTCCTATGTCTGTGTGCCATCTTCTCTTGGGAAGACCTTGGCAATTCGACCACGGCATCATCCACAATGGAAGAACAAACCACTATAGCTTCAAGATGAAGGGCAAGGAGTACGTGTTACGACCTATGTCACCGAGCCAAGTGATCACCGACAAGCAAGCATCCACACATCATGGAGAGACTAGTGAGAGAGTGAACCACCACAAAGAAAGTGAGCGCCGCAAGCCCTAATTGAGTGACTCTTCGCCACGAGAGAAAAACTTAGTCCTCCTAGCCACCAAACGAGAGATGAAAGAAGTGTGTGAGAACCCATCGAGTGTCATCCACTATGTCCTACTATGCAAACATGAGGTGGCAAAAACTAACACTTCAACCCTCTTCCTCTAGTGTTCTCTAACTTGTTGCAGGAATTCGCGGATGTCTTCCCCGATGAGCTTCCTCCGAGTCTTCCTCCTATACATGGCATCGAACACTGGATTGACCTCATCCCCAGAGCACCTCTTCCGGACAAAGCTCCCTACCTTGTCAACCCCGAAGAAACTAAGGAGATCCAACGGCAAGTACAACAACTCATCGACAATGGTCATGTACGTGAAAGCTTAAGCCCTTGTGCCATTCCGGTTATCCTTGTGCCTAAGAAAGACGGTAGTTTTCGCATGTGTTCTGATTGTAGACCCATAAATGCTATCACCGTTCGTTATAGGCACCCCATTCCTCGCCTTGATGATATGCTAGATGAGCTTAGCGATGCCACCATTTTCTCAAAAATGATCTTAAAAGTGGCTATTACCAAATCCGCATTCAAGAAGGGGATGAATGGAAAACCGCTTTTAAAACTAAATTTGGCTTGTACGAGTGGTTAGTTATGCCTATGGGTTTATCAGAAGCTCCCGGTACTTTCATGCGTGTTATGCATTTTGTGCTTCGTCCATACATTGGAGTGTTTGTTGTGGTCTACTTTGACGACATACTTGTGTTTAGCAAATCCATCAAAGATCATGTAACTCATCTTAGGGCCGTTTTGCAAACTCTTCGAAAGTAAATTCTTTATGCCAATATGGAAAAATGCACTTTTGTTGTTGACAAGCTTGTTTTCTTGGGTTTTGTTGTTTCTTCAAAGGGTGTCTATGTTGAGGAGTATAAAATTGAAGTAATTAAAACTTGGCCTCAACCCACTAATTTGCAACAAGTGCGTAGTTTCCTTGGTCTTGCGGGTTTTATCTTCGCTTTGTGAAAGACTTTAGCACTATTGCTGCACCGTTGCATGCCTTGAGTAAGAAAAATGCACCCTTTGTTCTGGGATCTTTGCAACCTACCACATTTGATGCGCTCAAATCTTTGCTTACTCATGCTCCGATTCTTGCTTTGCCTAACTTTGACAAAACTTTTGAGGTTCATTGCGATGCGGGGGGGGGGGGGGGGGGGGGGGGGGGGGGGGGGGGGGGGGGGGGGGGGGGGGGGGGGGGGGGGGGGGGGGGGGGGGGGGGGGGGGGGGGGGGGGGGGGGGGGGGGGGGGGGGGGGGGGGGGGGGGGGGGGGGGGGGGGGGGGGGGGGGGGGGGGGGGGGGGGGGGGGGGGGGGGGGGGGGGGGGGGGGGGGGGGGGGGGGGGGGGGGGGGGGGGGGGGGGGGGGGGGGGGGGGGGGGGGGGGGGGGGGGGGGGGGGGGGGGGGGGGGGGGGGGGGGGGGGGGGGGGGGGGGGGGGGGGGGGGGGGGGGGGGGGGGGGGGGGGGGGGGGGGGGGGGGGGGGGGGGGGGGGGGGGGGGGGGGGGGGGGGGGGGGGGGGGGGGGGGGGGGGGGGGGGGGGGGGGGGGGGGGGGGGGGGGGGGGGGGGGGGGGGGGGGGGGGGGGGGGGATATGCCACTTCCTATTCCACATCAACAATGGGAAGATATTAGCATGGATTTTGTGCTTGGATTACCTAGGACTCAAAATGGCAAGGATTCCGCATTTGTTGTTGTGGACCGATTCTCTAAAATGGCTCATTTTATCCCATGCAATAAGATAGACGATGCTTCACATGTTGCAAATCTTTTTTGTAGGGGAATCTTGAGGTTACACGGAGTGCAAAAGACAATTGTGTCAGACCGACACGTCAAGTTATTAAGCTACTTTTGGAAGACGTTATGCGCCAAGCTCGGAATCAAGCTTCTATTCTCCACGGCTTATCATCCTCAAACCGATGGCCAAACCGAAGTCACCAATCGAACGCTCTCCACTCTCCTCCGCGTGCTGATCAAGAAGAACATCAAGGAGTGGGAGGAGTGCTTACCCATCACCGAGTACGCCTACAACCGTGCAAGACACTCTACTACCGGCAAGTCCACCTTCGAGGTTGTCTATGGCTTCAACCCTTTGTCGCCATTGGACATCCTCCCTCTACCGCTACAAAAACGAGCGAACATGGATGCTAGCGCAAGAGCCACCTGCCTCAAGAAGATGCATGAAGAAACAAGGTCCACGATCGAGCGTCAAGTACACCGCCTCGCCAACAAGCTCAACATCAACAAGTCACCGATGGTGTTCCAACTGGGCGATCTTGTATGGTTACATCTCCGAAAGGACCGCTTCCCCAAGGAGCTCAAGTCCAAGCTCCTTCTGAGAGCCGACGAACCCTTCAAGGTGCTCGCACGCTACAACAACAATGCCTACAAGATCGACATTCCAGGTGACAAGTACAACATAAGCAACATCTTCAACGTCAAAGACTTGGCCACATACCATGGTGTGATAGCCCGGCTTATTAGGTATGATAGACTACTCTATCAATAAGGAATTCCTTCTTTTTCGAGAGCCCATTCAGACGGAACTCCAAAGTTAAGCGTGCTCAGCTTGGAGTAGTTTCAGGATGGGTGACCGACCAGGAAGTTGCTCCCAGGTGCGCATGAGTGAGAACAAAGTGCGCAAAAACACTAGTATTGATCTGTGGGGTCAGTCTAGATCCCGCGAGGAGTAACGACCACCGGCGGGTATGTCCGGGGCGCTACAAGTTGGTTTCAGAGCCCACCCTTGCGGTTACATGGATGTTTGCAGACAGGTGCGCGTCATGTTGTGCATGATGTTTGTGACCCGTCGTGGCACACGGCATGGCACATGTGCCGGACTACAAGCACAGATGTATGTGCCAAGAGGGAACGTTCATGTGGCCCGACGAGGACGTCGGTTCCTCTGAGTGGGGGTGTATGTGATAGCCTGGCTTATTAGGGATGATAGACTACTCATATCAATAAGGAATTTCTTCTTTTCCGGGAGCCCATTCGGACAGAACTCCAAAGTTAAGTGTTCTTAGCATGGAGTAGTTTCAGGATGGGTGACCGACCTGGAAGTTGATCCCGGGTGCGCATGACTGAGGACAAAGTGCGCAGAAAAGACTAGTATTGATCTGTGGGGCAAGTCTAGACCCCGCCAGGAGTAACAGCCACCGGCGGGTGTGTCCGGGGCGCTACACATTGTGATGAAGAAAATGATCCACGGACGGATCTCTCCCATGGGGGGGGGAAGATGATGCGGAGCAACCCTCAACCATCCCCATGGACACTCTCTCACCACCGCAAGCACTAAGAGGACCGATGAAGAGAGCTCGCGCACGTGCCATCGAAACCGAGGTTAACTCCTTCCTCTTCGAGCTCCATTCAAATTCACACGAGAGTTGGGTCCTACCTCAGACGGAAGTGTTATGCATGCTTAGGTACCAAAGTGATGATTATGAAGAGGCTACCGCGGAGACTCGAGCACCTATGGACAAGGAGAAGGAAGAAAGGAGCGAGAAGAATGAAGAAGGAGAGGTCCTGGACACTCCGGGTGCCCAGCCTCTTTGGCCCCGAAGGCCCAGCCTGTAACGCCCAATATGCGACTATACTCCATACGTGTCGAGGCACGACTTGGGTATAAGCGCATATTGGTATGGTCGCAAGAGTGGTTGTATCTTTGCTCATCTCATGTACTGAATAGATAGAATATGAGCTTTCGCTTACAATCGCCACAATGTCACACAATATCATCAAGTTATACAATCATTCAAGATGAACACAAAGTCCAGCTACAGACGAAATCAAATGAATAAAAGACAACCACCCATGCTAAGTCCCGATCGACCCTACTGGGCACCACTACTGATCGTCCAGAAAGGAAACATAGTAACGACCACGGTCTTCATCGAACTCCCACTTGAGTTCAGTGGCACCACCTGCATCAATCTCGTCGGTACCTGCAACTGTGGTTGTAGTATTCTGTGAGCCACGGGGACTCAGCAATCATATCACCCTCGGTATCAAGACTAACAAAGCTTAAATGGGAAAGGTATGGTTAAGTGGTGGAGTTGCATCAAGCTCTAAGCATATGTATGGTGGCTAACTTACGCATACAAGAATAAGATGAGAAGCTACACAACGGTCGCAAAATAGTAATGATCAATAAGTGATCCTGAACTACTTACGTTCAAACATAACCCCACCGTGTTCTCTTCCTGACCCTCATCAAAAAGAGACCATCACGGTTACACACGCGGTTGGTGTATCTTAATTGAGTTTGGTTTCAAGTTCACTACAACAGGATATTAAAAACTCCCGTCTGCCACATAACCATGGGCACGGCTTTCGAAAGATTAAACCCTGCAGGGGTATCCCAACTTAGCCCATGACAAGCTCATGATCCGCGGAGACAATCCTCCATCGCGGGACCCTCCGATCAAACTCGGAATCCCGGTGCACAAGACATTTCGACAATGGTAAAACAAAACCAGCAAGACCTCCCAACGTGCCGACACCCCGATAGTAGCCGCGCGTATCTCCTCTCAGGCCACGGTCGGATGAGCTAAGCTTACGGGTGCTGAGACCCAAGTTGCCAAGGGGGTGCCGCAAGGTGCTCTAGTTTGGACCAACACTCATGAGGAGCATTGGCCCGGGTTGTTGATTAAGAATCCTCGGGTTAATTACTCCCTATGCAAATTTTAGTTGTTAGGCAAATGGTAAAACTAATGTTGGGCCTTGCTGGAAGAGTTTTATTCAAAGTGAACTGTCAAGAGGGGCCCATAAACCCTCACCGTGTTAGGGACGCAAAATTCAAGGAACATAACACTGGTATGACGGAAACTAAGGCGGCAAGAGTGGAACAAAACACCGAGCAAAAGGCCAAGCTTCCACCATTTACCAAGTATATAGATGCATTAATTAAATAAGAGATATTGTGATATCCCGACATATCCATGTTCCAACATGGAACAACCTGCACTGCACCTGCAACTAGCAACGCTATAAGAGGGGCTGTCCAAAAGCGGTAACATAGCCAAACAACGGTTTGCTAGGAAGGTGGGTTAGAGTCTTGACATGGCAATATGGGTGGCTTGATAAACAAGTGGTTGGTAGCGCGACATAGCGATGGAATGAACAACTAGCAAGCAAAGATAGAAGTGATATCGGTGGTAATGATCATCTTGCCTGCAATGTTTTCAGAGGTATCGTATCCTTGCTCCTCGTGAACGTACTCGACAAGGTCCTCGAACACGAACTCGTCTCCCGGAACTACCCAAAGAAAACACAAGCATATAATGAACAACCACTCATGACAATAACATGTTCTCTATGCAAGACTAATGATGATGCATAATAAAAACGACATGCGCGGAGTTACGGATCTAATGGAACGAAGGGGAATGACCATGTGAAGGAAACGGTGGAGACAACATGGACATGGGCAGAATCTTGGTAACCCAAGCATGCCATTGGAAAGATTGAAAGATTTCGGTTGAAATCGATATGAAGATCACCGGAAATGGATGCACGGTTTGCAAAAGACGAGCAAAACAAGATGTAATGCAATATGTGGAAAACAGCAACATAACAACTTAGATGCAAAGTTTAAATATGCTACAGCACCCAAACATGAAAACAAAAAACATGGCAGTGAAGTACAGGTGAAGGTCTACAAATCATGAATAGTGAGCTACTGCTAGAACTCCCTAGAACATGTTTAAAACAGCATGGAGAGAATGCAAATGACAACAGCTTAACTGACTTAGCAGAAATTCGCTGATCATGACAGAAACAGCATCAGGTTGAAATGTTTAGAGCCAGTAAACTACATGTTACAATAACCTATCATGGCAAACTTGAGCATGGCATGCTAGTACTAAATGTAATTAACAGAACTCCCTTACTGAACTTGTTCCAAAGATCTACAGATGATAGCACCAATGCAAACATGGCAAGTGATATGACTGATTTCAGACGGTAGAATTTAATGGCATGGCAGAAACAGATTCATGATAGCAACTTTGCAAGCTTGTTTAACTCAATATAAAGCATGTCATGGCATATAATAAAATCTAGCATGAAGTAGGAATTATGGAGAGCATGTTCATGTGCAAAACTACCCCATAGCATAATGGCATAAATATACACATAAATGACAAAACAGCAACATGATGTAAAATGACATATGTGCAAACTTGCTCAAATGCATAAACTAATGCCACCAATGGATTGGTGGGATTTTTCTACCCCAAAAACATATATAATATGTCTAGGTTACAGTAGAAAAATCCCCACAACTTTGCAAAACAAAACTGCCTATAATGGAATTAACAGAAATGGCAATTTCCAAAACTGAAAATGTCCAGAAATGGACTAGCCCGAAATGGAAAGATTCCTTTCCCTGAAATGGAATATTCGCTGGGTTAAATAAAATATAAAGGAATCAGCGGGCTTGTGGGAGTGACAAGTGGGGCCCTGCGGTGTGAGAATATCACATGTGGGGCCTCTGTGCCAGCGGCTCAAGTGAAACAGAAAAATGGGGGGTTTAATTTCGCCCGCAGGGATCGAACCCGGGTCGCCTGGGTGGAGGCGCGGCATGGGAACCCGGGTCGTCCGGATTATTGCGAATTGCGGGAACCATCCTGAAGAAGATGACATCCGTTAGAACCACCATTGAATTGATAGATAAGTTGAAACAAAGGCTAGACATGTTGCGACATATAGTCTTGACAATAAGCATCCAAACAGAGAGGTTGAACGAATGCATTCCAAAGTTAATATGATACGACCATTATGATAAGAAGCCACTTAGACAAATGTTGATGAATAAAACAACAAGGTACGACTGGAACAAATAAATGGTAAAGACTCCCCAATCTCATACCAAATATCTGTCGGAAAGATAACTAAGAGCTACTTGAATTCCCACCTATAAACTCGCGAAACTTTCTTATTATGCAATCTGGTGTTGGGGATACAGGGAGGCACAAATATCTCAAACAACTAACAAGCCCTACGCTCCAACTGTATCCATCCGTCAACACATAACCAAGAAACCTCCGGAAATCGTGTACCTCAGACCTTCGAAAAGCATCCGCTATACTAGCTGTGGCAATACTCCCGAACTCCCTCCCCGGTATTGGGCGGCGTCGAGGTTATCTCACCACTAACACGCATAGAAGAGATTTTCAATGTCGGCGAGCTCAGGTATACCGGAACTGCAATGATAAAACTATTACGACAACAGCTCGGAGCTCAACTCCCCGGGACACTGCCACAACCCCTAAATGACCGGAGGCACCAAGAACAATGTTCTCGTCACAACAATATCAGAATGATCCCAAGATACCCGCGTGATCCTAAATTTGTTTTAGTGAAAATGAGGAGAGAGAAGTCAAAACATCTACGTCAGGAGTCCTCACCAGAGCGAAGAAGGGGATAAGGATTAAAAAGAATCCTACTCTCCGATATATATATTCCTAAGACTCAAAATAGTTTTGTTCTAGACTCAACAACGTCAGCGGTTCGATCAAGCAGGGGCTCCTAAGTCGGGATGGCTCTGATTACCAACTTGTAACGCCCAATATGCGACTATACTCCATACGTGTCGAGGCATGACTTGGGGTATAAGCGCATATTGGTATGGTCGCAAGAGTGGTTGTATCTTTGCTCATCTCATGTACTAAATAGATAGAATACGAGCTTTGGCTTACAATCGCCACAATGTCACACAATATCATCAAGTTATACAATCATTCAAGATGAACACAAAGTCCGGCTATGGACGAAATCAAACGAATAAAAGACAACCACCGACCCTACTAGGCACCACTACTGATCGTCCGGAAAGGAAACATAGTAACGACCATGGTCTTCGTCAAACTCCCACTTGAGTTTAGTGGCACCACGTGCATCAATCTCGTCGGTACCTGCAACTGTGGTTGTAGTATTCTGTGAGCCACGGGGACTCAGCAATCATATCACCCTCGGTATCAAGACTAACAAAGCTTAAATGGGAAAGGTATGGTTAAGTGGTCGAGTTGCAGCAAGCTCTAAGCATATGTATGGTAGCTAACTTACGCATACAAGAATAAGATGAGAAGCTACGCAACGGTCGCAAACTAGTAATGATCAATAAGTGATCCTGAACTACTTACGTTCAAACATAACCCCACCGTGTTCTCTTCCCGACCCTCATCGAAAAGAGACAATCATGATTACACACGCGGTTGGTGTATTTTAACTGAGTTTGGTTTCAAGTTCACTACAACCGGATATTAAAAACTCCCGTCTGCCACATAACCGCGGGCACGGCTTTTGAAAGATTAAACCCTGCAGGGGTGTCCCAACTTAGCCCATGACAAGCTCACGATCCGCGGAGACAATCCTCCATCGCGGGACCCTCCGATCAAACTCGGAATCCCGGTGCACAAGACATTTTGACAATGGTAAAAAAAATCAGCAAGACCTCCCGACGTGCCGACACCCCGATAGTAGCCGCGCGTATCTCGTCTCAGGCCATGGTCGGATGAGCTAAGCTTATGGGCGCTGAGACCCAAGTTGCCAAGGGGGCGTCGCAAGGTGCTCTAGTTTGGACCAACACTCATGAGGAGCATTGGCCCGGGTTGTTGATTAAGAATCCTCGGGTTAATTACTCCCTATGCAAATTTTAGTTTTTATTAGGCAAATGGTAAAACCAATGTTGGGCCTTGCTGGAAGAGTTTTATTCAAAGTGAACTGTTAAGAGGGGCCCATAAACCCTCACCGTGTTAGGGACGCAAAATTCAAGGAACATAACACCGGTATGACGAAAACTAGGGCGACAAGAGTGGAACAAAACACCGAGCAAAAGGACAAGCCTTCCACCCTTTACCAAGTATATAGATGCATTAATTAAATAAGAGATATTGTGATATCCCAACATATCCATGTTCCAACATGGAACAACCTGCACTGCACCTGCAACTAGCAACACTATAAGAGGGGCTGAGCAAAAGCGGTAACATAGCCAAACAACAGTTTGCTAGGAAGGTGGGTTAGAGGCTTGACATGGCAATATGGAGGCTTGATAAACAAGTGGTAGGTAGCGCGACATAGTGATAGAACGAACAACTAGCAAGCAAAGATAGAAGTGATATCGGGGGTAATGATCATCTTGCTTGCAATGTTTTCAGAGCTATCGAATCCTTGCTCCTCGTGAACGTACTCGACAGGGTCCTCAAACACGAACTCGTCTCCCGGAACTACCCAAAGAAAAGACAAGCATACAATGAACAACCACTCATGACAAGAACATGTTATATATGCAAGACTAACGATGATGCATAATAAGAACGGCATGCACGGAGTTACGGATCTATCAGAACGAATGGGAATGACCACGTGAAGGAAACGGTGGAGACAACATGGACATGGGCAGAATCTTGATAACCCAAGCATGCCACTAGAAAGATTGAAAGATTTCGGTTGAAATCGATATGAAGATCACCGGAAACGGATGCACGGTTTGCAAAAGACGAGCAAAACAAGATGCAATGCAATATGTTGAAAATAGCAACATAACAACTTAGATGCGAAGTTTAAATATGTTACAGCACCTAAACATGAAAACAAAAAACATGGCAGTGAAGTACAGGTGAAGCTCTACAAATCATGAACACTGAGCTACTGCAAGAACTCCCTAGAACATGTTTAAAACAGCATGGAAAAAATGCAAATGAGAACAGCTTAACAGACTTAGCAGAAATTCACTGATCATGACAGAAACAGCATCAGGTTGCAATGTTTAGAGCCAGTAAACTACATGTTACAGTAACCTATCATGGCCAACTTGAGCATGGCATGCTAGTACTAAATGCAATTAACAAAACTCCCTTACTGAACTTGTTCCAAAGATCTACAGATGATAGCACCAATGCAAACATGGCAAGTGATATGACTGATTTCAGATGGTAGAATTTAATGGCATGGCAGAAACAGATTCATGATAGCAACTTTGCAAGCTTGTTTAACTCAATATAAAGCATGTCCTGGCATATAATAAAATCTAGAATGAAGTAGGCATTATGGAGAGCATGTTCATGTGCAAAACTACCCCATAGCATAATGGCATAAATATACACATAAATGACAAAATAGCAACATGATGTAAAATGACATATGTGCAAACTTGCTCAAATGCATAAAATAATGCCAGTACTGGATTGGTGGGATTTTTCTACCCCAAAAACATATATAATATGTCTAGGTTGCAGTACAAAAGCCCCACAACTTTGCAAAACAGAACTGCCTATAATGAAATTAACAGAAATGGCAATTTCCAAAACTGAAAATGTCCAGAAATGGACTAGCCCGAAATGGAAAGATTCCTTTCCCTGAAATGGAATATTCACTGGGTTAAATAAAAGAAAAAGGAATAAGGGGGGTTGTGGGAGTGACAAGTGGGGCCCTGCGGTGTGAGAGTATGACATGTGGGGCCTCTGTGTCAGCGGCCAAGTGAAACAGAAAAAAAGGGGGAGTTAATTTTGCCCGCGGGGATCGAACCCGGGTCGCCTGGGTGGAGGCACGGCGCGGGAACAAGTCAGGCTGTGTGTGTGTTCGTGATAGGAGGGGAGCTCGCTCCTTTTGAACCAACTAGAAGCGGGGCTGGCTATTACTGTCGTGGTAGAGGCGACGACATCGTTTGGCGACAGCAACAGCGACGGCGGCGCTCTGCAAGTGGCAGCGGGCGTGCAGGACGCAGAGGAACAGGAACTACACTAACAGTTTCATACTAAGCCGGAGCATCGAGATCATGGAATATGCATGGAAGAAGCGACGCCTACGGTGAACTAGAGGGCGCGAGAAGAAGCAGGGACGGAGACGGGGGTTACCTAGCTCACCTAGGACACGGCAAGGTCGATGGAGACTCACCGGAGACGACGGAAGGGAGCTCTGAACCTTGGTGAAAAAAACCCTGAATGTGACGGAGAGGAAGCAGAGGAGGGGCGTCGAGGAAGTTGGCATCTCCGGGCTCTGTTTTGTGCGGGAACGACACGGGGAGGTTCACTCTTGCGCGTGGACGACAACGGGGCCGTCGTTGAAGCTCCTACACCGGAGGAGAGCTCTGGCTCACGTCAGCCATGGTGATCGGAAGTGAAGCAGCATGGCGCTTGGGGTGTCCTTACCTGCGCGGCGGCAGCGAAGAAGAGGGAGATGAGGAAGGGGAAACCCAAGGGAGCTGCGGGGGCTTAAAAGGAGGGGAAGAGATGGCGCAGCCTCGATGTCCGTGAAGCTCACGGCGCAGGCGCGGGCACTCTCTCCCAGAAACAGAGACGGCGACAGCACGGGGCAGGTAGGCATGAGGAGGATGGGTCGCTGGCAGGCGGGCCCGGCGAGAGAGAGAGGGAAAGAGCCAGCGCTGGCGGGCTGGATGGGCCGCGGCGGGAGCTGCTGCCGTGCCAGGAGCTGGGCCGCTTTTGCGGCTGGGCTGCACGCTGCTACTGCTGCTTCTTTTGACGTCTCCTCAAACAGAAAAACAAAAATAAAAACACATGGGAATTGGAGAGGAATTTGAGAATAGTGAAATACTCAAGCTCCTGGAATTGTGCTCTATTTAATAAAATTGGTTTGGACATTTTTAAAGGAAGTAAAATAATTCAAGTTTGAATTAAATTCAAACTTGAGCCATTTTAAAACCTAACCAAAACAGCTTCAAATTTGATGAAGTTTGGCAGAGAGATTTTGGGCATGGTGCAAGATTTGTGAGGAAGTCTTGAACATTAATGGAGTAGGGAAAATGGCACTTGCCAAATAAAAGAGAAGGGAAGGAGGGGAGAGGTGATGCAAGGTTAGAGAGAGATGGCCTTGGAGTGATGCACATTTCACCACAACAATGTTAATACCACAATGCACATGATGGGCATGATGAATTGCAACATGACAAGAAGCACAAATGCAACACTATGATGAGGCCATGATGCAACAATTAATGGCAAAAAGAAACATGACAAAAAATGACAAGACAAAGCAATTTGAAACAAGGCACAACCCAAAATGAAACCAACAAGGAGGAAAACCACTTGGGATTGATCATGACAAGGTTGGATACATTGCCAAATATGGAAGTTTTACATCTGGGGTGTTACAACTCTCCTCCACTACAACAGGATCTCGTCCCGAGATCTAGGACAGAAAGAACTCCAGATATTCGGAACGGAGGTAATCCTCGCGCTCCCAAGTAGCTTCTCGGTCGGAATGGTGAGACCACTTAACTTTGAGGAATTTGATTGACTTGTTGCGAGTTTTGCGCTCGGTTTCTTCAAGAATGGCAACGGGATGCTCATGATAAGACAAGTCTTCTTGGAGGTCAATTTCTTCGAAGTTGATAGTGTGCTCGGGCGTCTGGAAGCACTTTCAAAGTTGTGACACATGAAACACGTCGTGCACATTTGAGAAGTTAGAAGGGAGCTCAAGTTGATAGGCAAGGTCGCCTCTTTTGCCAATAATCTTGAAAGGACCCACATATCTTGGGGCAAGCTTCCCTTTGATACCGAAGCGTCGAGTGCCTTTCATGGGAGAGACGCGGAGATAGACATGGTCTCCAATCTCGAAAGCCAAGTCACAGTGTTTGCTATCATAGTAACTCTTCTGGCGCGATTGCGCGGCTTTGAGATTTTCATGGATGACTTTGCACATTTCTTCAGTTTCTGTGATCAAGTCATTGCCAAGAAGTTGGCGTTCACCAGTCTCGCACCAGTTGAGAGGAGTACGTCACTTTCTGCCATATAGGGTTTCGAAAGGGGCCTTGCCCGAACTTGCTTGGAAGCGGTTGTTGTAGGAGAACTCGGCAAAGGGGAGACAATCTTCCCACTTCATACCGAAAGAGATGACACAAGCTCTGAGCATTTCATCGAGGATTTGATTGACTCATTCGACTTGGCCACTTGTTTGAGGATGAAAGGTCGTCCTGAAACGAATGTTTGTGCCCATGGCCTTTTGGAAGGAGTCCCAGAACTTGGAAGTGAAAATGCTTCCATGATCTGAGGAGATCAATTGAGGAATCCTATGCAATGAGACAATTCTGGAGGTGTATAGCTCTGCCAACTGAGTTGCCGTGATAGATTCTTTGACTGGAAGGAAATGAGCCACTTTTGTAAGCTTGTCAATGACAACGAAGATAGCATCATTCCCTCGCTTGGACTTGGGAAAGCCAGTGACAAAGTCCATCTCGATATGATCAAACTTCCATTCTGGAATAGCAAGAGGTTGGAAGAGACCAGCCAGTCGCTGATGTTCTGCTTTCACCCTTCGATAGACATCACATTCATTCACGAATTGAGCTATCTCTTGCTTCATGCGAGTCCACCAATACAACTGCTTGAGGTCATGGTACATCTTCGAACTGCCTGGATGGATGGAAATAAGAGAATTATGCGCTTCGTTCATTATGACCTTCCTTAGATCACCCTTAGGAACCACTAACCGGTCCTCAAAGAATAAGGTGTCCTTGTCATCAATGCGATAGCACTTGTATTTGGGTAAGCCCTTGGCAACACCATGTTTCACCTTCTTCACCATAGAATCAAGGAGTTGTGCCTTACAAATTTGGTCTTCCAAAGTTGGAATGACTTGAAGGTTGGCAAGAAAACCTTGAGGAACAACTTGGAGGTTGAGCTTTCGTAATGCTTCACAAAGATCCGGTTGGAATGGGTGGAGAATTAAGCTATTGCAATATGCCTTTCTGCTCAAAGCATCTGCAATCACATTAGCCTTGCCTGGAGTGTAATCAATGCTTGGATTGTACTCTTGAATCATTTCGACCCAACGAGTTTGCCAGAGGTTGAGGTTGGGTTGAGTGAAGATATACTTGAGGCTCTTGTGATCGGTGAAGATGTCCACTTGCCTACCCAACAAGAGATGTCTCCATGTGATCAATGCATGGACAACTGCCGCCAACTCAAGATCGTGAGTGGGGTAGTTCTTCTCATTTAGCTTCAACTGACGAGAAGTGTAAGCCACAACTTTCCTTTCTTGCATCAGGACAGCACCAAGACCTTGCAACGAAGCATCACAGAATACTTGGTAGGGCTTGGACTCATCATGAGGAGTAAGGACAGGAGCTGTGACGAGTTTCTCTTTGAGAGTGTTGAAAGCAACGTCACACTCAGGAGTCCAGGAATACTTGACATGCTTCTGGAGGAGGTTGGAGAGAGGCTTAGCAATCTTTGAGAAGTTCTCGATAAATCTTCGGCAATAGCTTGCAAGCCCAAGGAAACTGCGGAGCTGCTTGACATTCTGAGGAGGCTCCCAATTGACAATTGAAGCAACCTTCTCTGGATTAACAAAAATGCCCTTGGCAAAGATGATGTGACCAAGATAAAGAACTTCATCAAGCCAAAACTCACATTTGGAGAACTTTGCGTAGAATTGATACTCTCTGAGCTTGTCGAGCACCATTCGCAAATGCTTGGCATGATCCTTTTTATTCTTCGACAACACCAGGATATCATCGAGATACACCAAGACAAATTCATTGGTGTAGGGGTTGAAGATGAAGTTCATCATACGAGAGAATGTTGGAGGGGCATTTGCAAGCCCGAAAGACATGACAGTATATTCATAAGAAACAAAGCTTGTTCTGAATGCTGTCTTAGGGATTTCTTCTTCACGAATGTGAATCTGGTGATACCCCATACTGAGGTCAAGCTTGGAAAACACCTTTGCGCCTTTGAGTTGCTCGAATAACTCATTGATATTGGGAAGTGGGTATTTATTCTTGATTGTCTTCTTGTTCAATGGGCGGTAATCGATGCAAAGTCATTCCATGACATCCTTCTCCTGGACAAAGAGAACACCACAACCCCAAGGATATGAACTTGGTCTGATCAGACCCAGACGCTCTTGTTCATCGAGTTGTTTCTTCAATTCTTTCAGCTTTTCTGGCCCAAGCTTGTATAGGCACTTGCAAACGGGTTCTGTACCGGGCTCAAGGTCAATAACGAACTCGACTGGCCGGTGAGGAGGCATACCCAGAAGCTCTTCAGGAAAGACATCTTGATACTCACAGACAACTGGAATCTGAGAAATAGCGTTTATCTCGCCTTTCTCATTGAGAGAGAACAACCGAATGGTTTCATCATGAGCCGCAAAGATAATCACATCTTCAGATGGATGCGTCAATTTAATCTCCTTGGTAGCACAATCAAGAAAAGCCTTGTACTTAGAAAGCCAATCCATGCCAAGAATGAGATCAATATCGGAATCGCCAAGAACCATTGGAGAAGCCAGAAAAAAATAATTGCCCATCTTGATGCCAACATTAGGAATCATCGTGGTAGCCCTCATAGGCAAGCTCGGCGAAACAACTCCCATAGGTTTTTTCAACATCTCAGAAATGAAATCATGCTTAGCAACAAATCGTCTTGACATGAAACAATGCAGTGCACCAGTATCGAATAAAAGTTTTGCAGGAATAGAGTTAACCGAAAGGTTACCCATGATCTCTTCTGAAGAATCCTATGCTTGAGCTGAATTCACCATGTTCACCCTTGCAGACTTGGGATTGTGCTTGACAACTGCATTGCTCGCTGACCTGACAGGAGAAGGAGGCAGAAGGCGCCTCTGGTTGGAGCACTTGTTGGAATAGTGACCCTTCATATCACACTTGTGACAAGTGACCTCTGAAAGCGGGCGAAAAGGTGGTGGAGGAAGACCATCTGTCCTCGGAGCCTGAGTCCGAGACTTGTCTGATAGCTTGGGTTGGGTGGGTGGGAAGATCCACGACCACCTGATTGCTTCTGTTGGTAGGGCTGATGAAACGGGGGAGGTGGAGGAAGCCAGAACTTCTGTTGCTTAGCTGCCACCTGAGAGGAAGAGGAAGACTGGACTGCATCCCTGAGTCTCTTTTTGGAAGCTTCACACTTGAGCTGAGCAGCTTCTTGCTCTAGGGCCATGTTATAGAACTGATCGAACTGAGTAGCCTCAACAAGAACAAGAGCTAACTGCAGATCCTCTCTGAGGCCACCCCTGAAGTGGTAGATCATGCTCTATTCATCTGGAGTGTCTTGCCTTGCGTAGCAAGTAAGATTCTGAAACTTGGTGTTATATTGATACACAGACATGCCGCCTTGCTTGAGATTCCGGAATTGCTCACGCATGCCCTCGGTGACACTTGCTGGAATATGATGAGCTCAAAAATCCCGGCGAAAGTCGGTCCAAGTGACCACTCGACGCCCTCTGGAGTCTTTATACTGCTGCCACCAATCTGCTGCTTGGTCCTTGAGCTGAAAGGAGGCGAACTTGACAAAGTCCTCAGGTCTAACATTGCTACACTCAAAATGATTGTTGATGTCCACGAGCCAATTGTCGGCATCCATGGCCTCGACACAAGCACTGAAATACTTTGGCTGATTTGCGAGAAACTGGTTGAGGGTAGCAAACTGAGGTTGATTGTTGTTGTTGCCTTGGCCTTGGTTCCCTTGGTTGCCTTGGCCTTGATTCCGCTCTTGCATGAGCTGAATCAGCATCAGAGTGTTGGCGTTGGTGGCCTAAATCAAAGCTTGCCATGCCTGCGGAGGCGAAGGAGGTGGCGGAGGATTCGACTGCTCTCCTTCATTACGGTCCGGATTATTGCAAATTGCGGGATCCATCCTGAAGAAGATGACATCCGTTAGAACCACCATTGAATTGATAGATAAGTTGAAACAAAGGCTAGACATGTTGCAACATATAGTCTTGACAATAAGCATCCGAACAGAGAGGTTGAACGAATGCATTCCAAAGTTAATATGATACGACCATTATGATGAGAAGCCACTTATTCAAAGGTTGATGAATAAAACAACAAGGTACGACTGGAACAAATAAATGGTAAAGATTCCCCAATCTCATACCAAATATCTGTCGGAAAGATAACTAAGAGCTACTTGAATTCCCACCTATAAACTCCCAAAACTTTCTAGTTATGCAGTCTGGTGTTGGGGATACAGGGAGGCACAAATATCTCAAACAACTAACAAGCCCTACGCTCCAACTGTATCCATCCGTCAACACATAACCAAGAAACCTCCGAAAATCGTGTACCTCAGACCTTTGAAAAGGATCCGCTATACTAGCTGTGGCAATACTCCCGAACTCCCTCCCCAATACTGGGTGGCGTCGAGGTTATCTCACCACTAACACGCATAGAAGAGATTTTCGATATCGGCGAGCTCAGGTATACCGGAACAGCAACGATAAAACTTTGATGACAACACCTCGGAGGTCAACTCCCCGGGACACTGCCACAACGCCTAAATGACAGGAGGCACCAAGAACAATGTTCTCATCATAACAATATTGGAACGATCCCAAGATACCCGCGTGATCCTAATTTTTTTTAGTGAAAATACGGAGAGGGAAGTCAAAACATCTACGTCAGGAGTCCTCACCAAAGCAACGAAGGGGATAAGGAGTAAAATGAATCCTACTCTCCGATATATATATTCCTAAAACTCAAAATAGTTTTGTTATAGACTCAACAACGTCAGCGGTTCGACCAAGCAGGGGCTCCTAAGTCGGGATGGCTCTGATTACCAACTTGTAATGCCCAATATGCGACTATACTCCATACGTGTCGAGGCACGACTTGGGGTATAAGCGCATATTGGTATGATCACAAGAGTGGTTGTATCTTTGCTCATCTCATGTACTGAATAGATAGAATACGAGCTTTGGCTTACAATCGCCACAATGTCACACAATATCATCAAGTTATACAATCATTCAAGATGAACACAAAGTCCGGCTACGGACGAAATCAAACAAATAAAAGACAACCACCCATGCTAAGTCCCGATCGACCCTACTGGGCACCACTACTGATCATCTGGAAAGGAAACATAGTAACGACCACGGTCTTCGTCGAACTCCCACTTGAGTTCAGTGGCACCACCTGCATCAATCTCGTCCGTACCTGCAACTGTGGTTGTAGTATTCTGTGAGCCACGGGGACTCAGCAATCATATCACCCTCGATATCAAGACTAACAAAGCTTAAATGGGAAAGGTATGGTTAAGTGGTGGAGTTGCAGCAAGTTCTAAGCTTATGTATGGTGGCTAACTTACGCATACAAGAACAAGATGAGAAGCTACGCAACGGTCGCAAACTAGTAATGATCAATAAGTGATCATGAACTACTTACGTTCAAACATAACCCACCGTGTTCTCTTCCCGACCCTCATCGAAAAGAGACCATCACGGTTACACACGCGGTTGGTGTATTTTAATTGAGTTTGGTTTCAAGTTCACTACAACCGGATATTAAAAACTCCCGTCTGCCACATAACCGCGGGCACGGCTTTCAAAATATTAAACCCTGCATGGGTGTCCCAACTTAGCCCATGACAAGCTCGGGATCCGCAGAGACAATTCTCCATCGCGGGACCCTCCGATCAAACTCAGAATCCCGGTGCACAAGAGATTTCGACAATGGTAAAACAAAACCAGCAAGACCTCCCGACGTGCCGACACCCCGATAGTAGCCGCGCGTATCTCGTCTCAGGCCATGGTCAGATGAGCCAATCTTACGGCCGCTGAGACCCAATTTGCCAAGGGGCGCCGCAAGGTGCTCTAGTTTGGACCAACACTCATGAGGAGCATTGGCCCGGGTTGTTGATTAAGAATCCTCGGGTTAATTACTCCCTATGCAAATTTTAGTTGTTATTAGGTAAATGGTAAAACCAATGTTGGGCCTTGCTAGAAGAGTTTTATTCAAAGCAAACTGTCAAGAGGGGCCCATAAACCCTCACCGTGTTAGGGACGCAAAATTCAAGGAACATAACACTGGTATGACGGGAACTATGGCGGCAAGAGTGGAACAAAACACCGAGCAAAAGGCCAAGCCTTCCACCCTTTACCAAGTATATAGATGCATTAATGAAATAAGAGATATTGCAATATCCCAACATATCCATGTTCCAACATGGAACAACCTGCACTGCACCTGCAACTAGCAACGCTATAAGAGGGGCTGAGCAAAAGCGGTAACATAGCCAAACAACGGTTTGCTAGGAAGGTGGGTTAGAGGCTTGACATGGCAATATGGGAGGCTTGATAAACAAGTGGTAGGTAGCGCAACATAGCAATAGAATGAACAACTAGCAAGCAAAGATAGAAGTGATATCGGGGGTAATGATCACCTTGCCTGCAATGTTTTCAGAGGTATCGAATCCTTGCTCCTCATGAACGTACTCGACAGGGCCCTTGAACACGAACTCGTCTCTCGGAACTACCCAAAGAAAAGACAAGCATACAATGAACAACCACTCATGAGAAGAACATGTTCTATATGCAAGACTAACGAGGATGCATAATAAGAACGGCATGCACGGAGTTACGGCTCTATCGGAACGAAGGGGAATGACCACGTGAAGGAAACGATGGAGATAACATGGACATGGGCAGAATCTTGGTAACCCGAGCATGCCACTGGAAAGATTGAAAGATTTCGGTTGAAATCGATATGAAGATCACCGGAAACGGATGCACGGTTTGCAAAAGACGAGCAAAACAAGATGCAATGCAATATGTCAAAAACAGCAACATAACAACTTAGATGCAAAGTTTAAATATGCTACAGCACCCAAACATGAAAACACAAACATGGCAGTGAAGTACAGGTGAAGCTCTGCAAATCATGAACACTGAGCTACTGCTAGAACTTCCTAGAACATGTTTAAAACAGCATGGAAAAAATGCAAATGACAACAGCTTAACAGACTCAGCAGAAATTCACTGATCATGACAGAAACAGCATCAGGTTGCAATGTTTAGAGCCAGTAAACTACATGTTACAGTAACCTATCATGGCAAACTTGAGCATGGCATGCTAGTACTAAATGTAATAAATAAAACTCCCTTACTGAACTTGTTCCAAAGATCTACAGAAATGATGATAGCACCAATGCAAACATGGCAAGTGATATGACTGATTTCAGACGGTAGAATTTAATGGCATGGCAGAAACAGATTCATGATAGCAATTTTGCAAGCTTGTTTAACTCAATATAAAGCATGTCATGGCATATAATAAAATCTAGCATAAAGTCGGCATTATGGAGAGCATTTTCATGTGCAAAACTACCCCATAGCATAATCGCATAAATATACACATAAATGACAAAACAGCAACATGATGTAAAATGACATATGTGCAAACTTGCTCAAATGCATAAACCAATGCCACCACTCGATTGGTGGGATTTTTCTACCACAAAACATATATAATATGTCTAGGTTGCACTAGAAAAATCCCCACAACTTTGCAAAACAAAACTGCCTATAATGGAATTAACAGAAATGGCAATTTCCAAAACTGAAAATGTCCAGAAATGGACTAGCCCAAAATGGAAAGATTTCTTTCCCTGAAATGGAATATTCACTGGGTTAAATAAAAGAAAAAGGAATCAGGGGGTTTGTGGGAGTGACAAGTGGGGCCCTATGGTGTGAGAGTATGACATGTGGGGCCTCTATGTCAGCGGCTCAAGTGAAACAGATAAAAAAGGGGGGGTTAATTTCGACCACGGGGATCGAACCCGGGTCGCCTGGGTGGAGGCGCGCCGCGGGAACCAGTCAGGCTATGCGTGTGTTCGTGATAGGAGGGGAGCTCGCTCCTTTGGAACCAACCAGAAGCGGGGCTGGCTATTACTGCCGCGGTAGAGGCGACGACATCGTCGCTGGCGACAGCAACAGCGACGGCGGGGCTCAGCAACGGGCAGCGGGCGTGCAGGATGAAGAGGAACAGCAACTACATTAATAGTTTCAGACTACGCTGGAGCATCGAGATCACGGAATAGGCACGGAAGAAGCGATGCCTACGGTGAACTAGAGGGTGCGAGAAGAAGCATGGACGGAGAAGGGGGTTACCTAGCTCACCTAGGACATGGCAAGGTCGACGGAGACTTGTCGGAGACGACGAAAGGGAGCTCTGAACCTTGGCGAAAAAACCCTGAATGTGACGGAGAGGAAGCAGAGGAGGGGCGTCGAGGAACTTGGCATCTCCGGGCTCTGCTGTGCGCGGGAACGACACGGGGAGGTTCACTCTTGCGCGTGGACGACGACGGGGCCGGCGTTGAAGCTCCTACGCAGGAGGAGAGCTCCGGCTTGCATCGGCCATGGTGATCGGAAGTGAAGCAGCAGGGCGCTTGGGGTGTCCTTACCTGCGCGGCGGCGGCGAAGAAGAGGGAGAGGAGGAAGGGGAAACCCTAGGGAGCTGCGAGGGCTTAAAAGGAGGGGAAGAGACGGCACGGCCTCGACGTCCGTGAAGCTCACGGCGCGGGCGCGGGCACTCTCTCTCCTCAGCAGAGACGGCGACAGCACGGGGCAGGTAGGTGTGAGGAGGATGGGTCGCTGGTAGGCGGGCCTGACGAGAGAAAGGGAAAGAGCCGGCACTGGCGGGCTGGATGGGCCGCGGCAGGAGCTGCTGCTGCGCCAGGAGCTGGGCCGCTTTTGCGGATGGGTTGCACGCTGCTACTGCTGCTTCTTTTGACGTCTCCTCAAACAGAAAACAAAAAGAAAAACACACGGGAATTGGAGAGGAATTTGAGAAAAATGAAAATATACTCTAGCTCCTAGAATTGTGCTCTATTTAATGAAATTGGTTTGGACATTTTTAAAGGAAGTAAAATAATTCAAGTTTGAATTAAATTCAAACTTGAGCCATTTTAAAACCTAACCAAAACAGCTTCAAATTTGATTAAGTTTGGCAGAGAGATTTTGGGCATGGTGCAAGATTTGTGAGGAAGTCTTGAACATTAATGGAGTAGGGAAAATGGCACTTGCCAAATAAAAGTGAAGGGAAGGAGGGGAGAGGTGATGCAAGGATAGAGAGAGATGGCCTTGGAGTGATGCACATTTCACCACAACAATGTTAATACCACAATGCACATGATGGGCATGATGAATGGCAACATGACAAGAAGCACAAATGCAACACTATGATGAGGCCGTGGTGCAACAATTAATGGCAAAAAGAAACATGACAAAAAATGACAAGACAAAGCAATTTGAAACAAGGCACAGCCCAAAATGAAACCAACAAGGAGGAAAACCACTTGGGATTGATCATGACAAGGTTGGATACATTGCCAAATATGGAAGTTTTACATCTGGGGTGTTACAACTCTGGGGGGGGGGGGGGGGGGGGGGGGGGGGGGGGGGGGGGGGGGGGGGGGGGGGGGGGGGGGGGGGGGGGGGGGGGGGGGGGGGGGGGGGGGGGGGGGGGGGGGGGGGGGGGGGGGGGGGGGGGGGGGGGGGGGGGGGGGGGGGGGGGGGGGGGGGGGGGGGGGGGGGGGGGGGGGGGGGGGGGGGGGGGGGGGGGGGGGGGGGGGGGGGGGGGGGGGGGGGGGGGGGGGGGGGGGGGGGGGGGGGGGGGGGGGGGGGGGGGGGGGGGGGGGGGGGGGGGGGGGGGGGGGGGGGGGGGGGGGGGGGGGGGGGGGGGGGGGGGGGGGGGGGGGGGGGGGGGGGGGGGGGGGGGGGGGGGGGGGGGGGGGGGGGGGGGGGGGGGGGGGGGGGGGGGGGGGGGGGGGGGGGGGGGGGGGGGGGGGGGGGGGGGGGGGGGGGGGGGGGGGGGGGGGGGGGGGGGGGGGGGGGGGGGGGGGGGGGGGGGGGGGGGGGGGGGGGGGGGGGGGGGGGGGGGGGGGGGGGGGGGGGGGGGGGGGGGGGGGGGGGGGGGGGGGGGGGGGGGGGGGGGGGGGGGGGGGGGGGGGGGGGGGGGGGGGGGGGGGGGGGGGGGGGGGGGGGGGGGGGGGGGGGGGGGGGGGGGGGGGGGGGGGGGGGGGGGGGGGGGGGGGGGGGGGGGGGGGGGGGGGGGGGGGGGGGGGGGGGGGGGGGGGGGGGGGGGGGGGGGGGGGGGGGGGGGGGGGGGGGGGGGGGGGGGGGGGGGGGGGGGGGGGGGGGGGGGGGGGGGGGGGGGGGGGGGGGGGGGGGGGGGGGGGGGGGGGGGGGGGGGGGGGGGGGGGGGGGGGGGGGGGGGGGGGGGGGGGGGGGGGGGGGGGGGGGGGGGGGGGGGGGGGGGGGGGGGGGGGGGGGGGGGGGGGGGGGGGGGGGGGGGGGGGGGGGGGGGGGGGGGGGGGGGGGGGGGGGGGGGGGGGGGGGGGGGGGGGGGGGGGGGGGGGGGGGGGGGGGGGGGGGGGGGGGGGGGGGGGGGGGGGGGGGGGGGGGGGGGGGGGGGGGGGGGGGGGGGGGGGGGGGGGGGGGGGGGGGGGGGGGGGGGGGGGGGGGGGGGGGGGGGGGGGGGGGGGGGGGGGGGGGGGGGGGGGGGGGGGGGGGGGGGGGGGGGGGGGGGGGGGGGGGGGGGGGGGGGGGGGGGGGGGGGGGGGGGGGGGGGGGGGGGGGGGGGGGGGGGGGGGGGGGGGGGGGGGGGGGGGGGGGGGGGGGGGGGGGGGGGGGGGGGGGGGGGGGGGGGGGGGGGGGGGGGGGGGGGGGGGGGGGGGGGGGGGGGGGGGGGGGGGGGGGGGGGGGGGGGGGGGGGGGGGGGGGGGGGGGGGGGGGGGGGGGGGGGGGGGGGGGGGGGGGGGGGGGGGGGGGGGGGGGGGGGGGGGGGGGGGGGGGGGGGGGGGGGGGGGGGGGGGGGGGGGGGGGGGGGGGGGGGGGGGGGGGGGGGGGGGGGGGGGGGGGGGGGGGGGGGGGGGGGGGGGGGGGGGGGGGGGGGGGGGGGGGGGGGGGGGGGGGGGGGGGGGGGGGGGGGGGGGGGGGGGGGGGGGGGGGGGGGGGGGGGGGGGGGGGGGGGGGGGGGGGGGGGGGGGGGGGGGGGGGGGGGGGGGGGGGGGGGGGGGGGGGGGGGGGGGGGGGGGGGGGGGGGGGGGGGGGGGAAGTTCTCGATAAATCTTCGGCAATAGCTTGCAAGCCCAAGGAAACTGCGGAGCTGCTTGACATTCTGAGGAGGCTCCCAATTGACAATTGAAGCAACCTTCTCCAGATTAAAAAAAATGCCCTTGGCAAAAATGATGTGACCAAGATAAAGAACTTCATCAAGCCAAAAGATGATGTGACTTGCCCTTGGCAAAGAGGATGTGACCAAGTGGGTATTTATTCTTGATTGTATTCTTGTTCAATGGGCGGTAATCGACGCAAAGTCGTTCCGTGCCATCCTTCTTCTAGACAAAGAGAATACCACAACCCCAAGGATATGAACTTGGTCTGATCAGACTTGTTCATCGAGCTGTTTTTTCAATTCTTTCAGCTCTTCTGGCCCAAGCTTGTATGGGCGCTTGCAAACGGGTTCTGTACCAGGCTCAAGGTCAATAACGAACTCGACTGGCCGGTGAGGAGGCATACCCGGAAGCTCTTCAGGAAAGACATCTTGATACTCACAGACAACTGGAATCTGAGAAATAGCGTTGATCTCGCCTTTCTCATTGAGAGAGAACAACCGAATGGTTTCATCACGAGCCATAAAGATAATCACATCTTCAGACGGATGCGTCAATTTAATCTCTTTGGCAGCACAATCAAGAAAAGCGTTGTGCTTAGAAAGCCAATCCATCCCAAGAATGAGATCAATATCGAAATCGCCAAGAACCATTGGAGAAGCCAGAAAATAATAATTGCCCATCTTGATGCCAACATTAGCAATCATCGTGGTAGCCCTCATAGGCAAGCCCGGAGAAACAACTCCCATAGGTTTTTTCAACATCTCAGAAATGAAATCATGCTTAGCAACAAATCGTCTTGACATGAAACTATGCGGTGCACCAGTATCGAATAAAAGTTTTGCAGGAATAGAGTTAACCGAAAGGTTACCCATGATCACTTCTGAAGAATCCTCTGCTTGAGCTGAATTCACCATGTTCACCCTTGCAGACTTGGGATTGTGCTTGACAACTGCATTGCTTGCTGACCTGACAGGAGGAGGAGGCGGAAGGCGCCTCTGGTTGGAGCACTTGTTGGAATAGTGACCCATCATATCACACTTGTGACAAGTGACCTCTGAAAGCGGGCGAAAAGGTGGAGGAGGAAGACCACCTGTCCTCGGAGCCTGAGTCTGAGACTTGTCCGATAGCTTGGGTTGGGTGGGTGGGAAGATCCATGACCACCTGATTGCTTCTGTTGGTAGGGCTGATGAAACGGAGGAGGTGGAGGAAGCCAGAACTTCTGTTGCTTAGCTGCCACCTGAGAGGAAGAGGAAGACTGGACTACAACCCTGAGTCTCTTTTTGGAAGCTTCACACTTGAGCTGAGCAGCTTCTTGCTTGAGGGCCATGTTATACAACTGATCGAACTGAGTAGGCACAACAAGAATGAGAGCTAACTGTAGATCCTCTCTGAGGCCACCCCTGAAGTGGTAGATCATGCTCTTTTCATCTGGAATGTCTTGCCTTGCGTAGCGAGAAGTTTTTGAAACTTGGTGTTATATTGATACACACACATTCTGCCTTGCTTGAGATTGCGGAATTGCTCACGCATGCCCTCGGTGACACTTGCTGGAATATGATGAGCTCAAAAATCCCGGCAGAAGTCGGTCCAAGTGACCACTCGACTCCCTCTGGAGTCTTTATAATACTGCCACCAATCTGCTGCTTGGTCCTTGAGCTGAAATGCGGCAAACTTGACAAAGTCCTCAGGTCTGACATTGCTACACTCAAAATGATTGTTGATGTCCGCGAGCCAATTTTTGGCGTCCATGGCATTGACACAAGCACTGAAAGACTTTGGCTGATTTGCGAGAAACTGGTTGAGGGTAGCAAACTGAGGCTGATTGTTGTTGTTGCCTTGGCCTTGGTTCCCTTGGTTGCCTTGGCCTTGATTCCGCTCTTGCATGAGCTGAATCAGCATCTGAGTGTTGGCGTTGGTGGCCTCCATCAAAGCTTGCCATGCCTGCGGAGGCGGAGAAGGTGGTGGAGGATTCGACTGCTCTCCTTCATTACGGTCCAGATTATTGCGAATTACGGGAGCCATCCTGAAGAAGATGACATCCGTTAGAACCACCATTGGATTGATAGATAAGTTGAAACAAAGGCTAGATATATTGCAACATATAGTCTTGAAAGTAAGCATCTGAACAGAGAGGTTGAACGAATGCATTCCAAAGTTAATATGATACGACCATTATGATGAGAAGCCACTTAGACAAAGGTTGATGAATAAAACAACAAGGTACGACTGGAACAAATAAATGGTAGAGATTCCCCAATCTCATACCAAATATCTGTCGGAAAGATAACTAAGAGCTACTTGAATTCCCACCTATAAACTCCCGAAACTTTCTGGTTATGCAATCTGATGTTGGGGATACAGGGAGGCACAAATATCTCAAACAACTAACAAGCCCTACGCTCCAACTGTATCCATCCGTCAACACATAACCAAGAAACCTCGTGAAATCGTGTACCTCAGACCTTCAAAAAGCATCCGCTATACTAGATGTGGCAATACTTCCGAACTCCCTCCCAAGTACTGGGTGGCGTCGAGGTTATCTCACCACTAACACGCATAGAAGAGATTTTCCATATCGGCGAGCTCAGGTATACCGGAACTGCAACGATAAAACTGTGATGACAACACCTCGGAGCTCAACTCCCCGGGACACTGCCACAACCCCTAAATGACAGGAGGCACCAAGAACAATGTCCTCGTCACAACAATATCAGAACGATCCCAAGATACCCGCGTGATCCTAAAAAAAATTAGTGAAAATGAGGAGAGGGAAGTCAAAACATCTAAGTCAGGAGTCCTCACCAGAGCGACGAAGGGGATAAGGAGTAAAAAGAATCCTACTCTCTGATATATATATATTCCTAAGACTCAAAATAGTTTTGTTCTAGACTCAACAACGTCAGCGGTTCAATCAAGCAGGGGCTCCTAAGTCGGGATGGCTCTGATTACCAACTTGTAATGCCCAATATGCGACTATACTCCATACGTGTCGAGGCACGACTTGGGGTATAAGCGCATATTGGTATGGTCGCAAGAGTGGTTGTATCTTTGCTCATCTCATGTACTGAATAGATAGAATACGAGCTTTGGCTTACAATCTCCACAATGTCACACAATATCATCAAGTTATACAATCATTCAAGATGAACACAAAGTCCGGCTACAGACGAAATCAAACGAATAAAAGACAGCCACCCATGCTAAGTCCCGATCGACCCTACTGGGCACCACTACTGATCGTCCGGAAAGGAAACATAGTAAGGACCACGGTCTTCGTCGAACTCCCACTTAAGTTTAGTGGCACCACCTGCATCAATCTTGTCGGTACCTGCAACTGTGGTTGTAGTATTCTGTGTGCCACGAGGACTCGGCAATCATATGACCCTCGGTATCAAGACTAGCAAAGCTTAAATGGGAAAGGTATGGTTAAGTGGTGGAGTTGCAGCAGCTCTAAGCATATGTATGGTGGCTAACTTAAGCATACAAGAAGAAGATGAGAAGCTACGCAACGGTCGCAAACTAGTAATGATCAATAAGTGATCCTGAACTACTTACGTTCAAACATAACCCCACCATGTTCTCTTCCTGACCCTCATCTAAAACAGACCATCACGGTTACACACGCGGTTGGTGTATTTTAATTGAGTTTGGTTTCAAGTTCACTACAACCGGATATTAAAAACTCCCGTCTGCCACATAACCGCGGGCACGGCTTTCGAAAGATTAAACCCTGCAGGGGTGTCCCAACTTAGCCCATGAAAAGCTCATGATCCGCGGAGACAATCCTCCATCGCGGGACCCTTCGATCAAACTCGGAATCCCGGTGCACAAGACATTTTGACAATGGTAAAACAAAACCAGCAAGACCTCTCGATGTGTCGACACCCCGATAGTAGCCGCACGTATCTCGTCTCAGGCCATGGCCGGATGAGCTAAGCTTATGGGCGCTGAGACCCAAGTTGCCAAGGGGGCACCGCAAGGTGCTCTAGTTTCGACCAACACTCATGAAGAGCATTGGCCCGGGTTGTTGATTAAGAATCCTCGGGTTAATTACTCCCTATGCAAATTTTAGTTGTTATTAGGCAAATGGTAAAACCAATGTTGGGCCTTGCTAGAAGAGTTTTATTCAAAGCGAACTGTCAAGAGGGGCCCATAAACCCGCACCGTGTTAGGGACGCAAAATTCAAGGAACATAACACCGGTATGATGGAAACTAGGGCGGCAAGAGCGGAACAAAACACCGAGCAAAAGGCCAAGCCTTCCACCCTTTACCAAGTATATAGATGCATTAATTAAATAAGAGATATTGTGATATCCCAACATATCCATGTTCCAACATGGAACAACCTGCACTGCACCTACAACTAGCAACGCTATAAGAGGGGCTGAGCAATAGCAGTAACATAGACAAACAACTGTTTGCTAGGAAGGTGGGTTAGAGGCTTAGATGTTGGGTGGAACCCTATACGGCCAATCTTTCACGAAAGGAGCGGATCCCAATTAAGAACACAAAGAATACGAGGGAAAACACAAGAGAAATCACTCAAACTAACAAGATTAATTCACACATGTGCTAGATCCTCGAAACATGAGAGGAGATACAAGATCCACGATCAACAAAGGACGATACAAAAGGTAACCGGTTCTTCTCTGAGAGGAGGTCTTGATGGGGCCACCCAAGAGGGGGTCTTGAATCCAAGGGGGGTCTTCTCCGTAGAGGGGCCGCGGTCTCTCTCAAGGAGTAGATCCGTATGGATGAGCAAAGCTCTATCTCACATATGAGCTAAACCAATGCTAACCCTAGAAAGAGGGAGGAGGAGGAGTGTATATAGTCTAGGTGGGCGAAGGGGTACATGGGCCTCGGCCCTTCACTGTGCGCAGACAGGCGGAGCCGGATGTCCGGGCGTCGGGCCGGATGTTCGGGCCTTCGTGATGAGCCAGATGTCCGGGCTTGCGGGCCGGATGTCCGGGCTGGCGGGGCTGGTCTCAGTGCTCTCTGGATAGCCTGCGCCGGATTTCCGGGCAGGTGCCGGATATCCGGCCCGTCGTGGGGCGCCGGATGTCCGGGGGTCGGCCGGATGTCCGGCCGCTGTAGAGTCGCCTGGCGTCCGTCTCAATCTGGTCTTCTTCTGGTTGGTGGCGCCGGATGTCCGGGCTCCTGCCGGATGTCCGGCCGCTGTAGCTCCGCGGCGACTCCACTTGAGGCACTTCTTGATCCGCTTCCGTGTGGACTTGTCCTATGCTTCGAGCATCTCCATGGTTGTCTCCTCGGTTCGTGAGCACATGTAGTGTCTTTGCATAAGGAAGCAACCATGTCTCGCATGAATGGAAAGGGGAAGCATTTAGGAGTGGGTTCACCTTGTGTCCAATGGCGTATGCTTGAGGTCTCGTCGTATGTCCACTTGGGGCTTGGGGAGTAGTCGTAGTGTACATGGGGATGATCGTAGGATGCTCCGCATCAGGCTTGACATGGCAATATGGGAGGCTTGATAAACAAGCGGTAGGTAGGGCTACATAGCGATAGAACGAACAACTAGCTAGCAAAGATAGAAGTGATATCGGGGGTAATGATCATCTTGCCTGCAATGTTTTCAGAGGTATCGAATCCTTGCTCCTCGTGAACGTACTCGACAGGGTCCTCGAACACGAACTCGTCTCCCGGAACTACCCAAAGAAAAGATAAGCATACAATGAACAACCACTCATGACAAGAACATGTTCTATATGCAAGACTAACGAGGATGCATAATAAGAACGGCATGCACGGAGTTACGGATCTATTGGAACGAAGGCGAATGACCACGTGAAGGAAACGGTGGAGACAACATGGACATGGGCAGAATCTTGGTAACCCAAGGATGCCACTGGAAAGATTGAAAGATTTCGGTTGAAATCGATATGAAGATCACTGGAAACGGATGCACGGTTTGCAAAAGACGAGCAAAACAAGATGCAATGCAATATGTTGAAAACAGCAACATAACAACTTAGATGCAAAGTTTAAATATGTTACAGCACCCAAACATGAAAACAATAAACATGGCAGTGAATTACAGGTGAAGCTCTACAAATCATGAACACTGAGCTACTGCTAGAACTTCCTAGAACATGTTTAAAACAGCATGGAAAAAATGCAAATGACAACAGCTTAACACAGCAGAAATTCACTGATCATGACAGAAACAGCATCAGGTTGCAATGTTTAGATCCAGTAAACTACATGTTACAGTAACCTATCATGGCAAACTTGAGCATGTCATGCTAGTACTAAATGCAATTAACAAAACTCCCTTACTAAACTTGTTCCAAAGATCTACAGAAATGATGATAGCACCAATGCAAACATGGAATGTGATATGACTGATTTCAGACGGTAGAATTTAATAGCATGGCAGAAACAGATTCATGATAGCAACTTTGCAAGCTTGTTTAACTCAATATAAAGCATGTCACGGCATATAATAAAACCTAGCATGAAGTAGGCATTATGCAGAGCATCTTCATGTGCAAAACTACCCCATAGCATAATGGCATAAATATACACATAAATGACAAAACAGCAACATGATGTAAAATGACATATGTGCAAACTTGCTCGAATGCATAAACCAATGCCACCACTGGATTGGTGGGATTTTTCTACCCCAAAAACATATATAATATGTCTAGGTTGCAGTAGAAAAATCCCCACAACTTTGCAAAACAAAACTGCCTATAATGGAATTAACAGAAATGGCAATTTCCAAAACTGAAAATGTCCAGAAATGGACTAGCCCGAAATAGAAAGATTCCTTTCCCTGAAATGGAATATTAGCTGGGCTAAATAAAATAAAAAGGGATCAGGGGGTTTGTGGGAGTGACAAGTGGGGCCCTGCGGTTTGAGAGTATGACATGTGGGGCCTCTGTGTCAGCGGCTCAAGTGAAACAGAAAAAAGGGGGAGTTTAATTTCGCCCGTGGGGATCGAACCCGGATCGCCTGGGTGGAGGCGCGGTGTGGGAACCAGTCAGGCTGTGCGTGTGTTCATGATAGGAGGGGAGCTCGCTCCTTTTGAACCAACCAGAAGCGGGGTTGGCTATTACTGTCGCGGTAGAGGCGACGACGTCGTCGCCGGCGACAGCAACAGTGACAGCGGAGCTCGGCAAGTGGCAGCGGGCATGCAGGACGCAGAGGAACATCAACTACACTAACAGTTTCAGACTACGCCGGAGCATCAAGATCACAGAATAGGCATGGAAGAAGCGACGCCTACGGTGAACTATAGGGCGCGAGAAGAAGCAGGGACGGAGACGGGGGTTACTTAGCTCACCTAGGACACGGCAAGGTCGACGGAGACTAGCCGGATACGATGGAAGGGAGCTCTGAATCTTCACAAAAAAAACCTGAACATGACGGAGAGGAAGCAGAGGAGGGGCGTCGAGGAACTTGGCGTCTCCGGCCTCTGCTGTGCGCGGGAACGACACGGGGAGGTTCACTCTTGCGCGTGGAAAACGACGGGGCCGGCGTTGAAGCTCCTACGTCGGAGGAGAGCTCCGGCTCGCGTCGTCCATGGTGATCGAAAGCGAAGCAGCAGGGCGCTTGGGGTGTCCTTACCTGCACGGCGGCGGCGAAGAAGAGGGAGAGGAGGAAGGGGAAACCCTAGGGAGCTACGGGGGCTTAAAAGGAGGGGATGAGACGGCATGGCCTCGACGTCCGTGAAGCTCACGGCGTGGGCGTGGGCGCTCTCTCTCAGAAACAGAGACGACGACAGCACGGGGCAGGTAGGCGTGAGGAGGATGGGTCACTGGCAGGCAGGCCCGGCGAGAGAGAGAGGGAAAGAGCCGGCGCTGGCGGGCTGGATGGGCTGTGGTGGGAGCTGCTGCTGCGCCAGGAGTTGGGCCGCTTTCGCGGCTGGGCTGCACGCTGCTATTGCTGCTTCTTTTGACGTCTCCTCAAACAGAAAACAAAAAGAAAAACACAGGGGAATTGGAGAGGAATTTGAGAATAATGAAAATATACTCAAGCTCCTGGAATTGTGCTCTATTTAATAAAATTGGTTTGGACATTTTTAAAGGAAGTAAAATAATTCAAGTTTGAATTAAATTCAAACTTGAGCCATGGGGGGGGGGGGGGGGGGGGGGGGGGGGGGGGGGGGGGGGGGGGGGGGGGGGGGGGGGGGGGGGGGGGGGGGGGGGGGGGGGGGGGGGGGGGGGGGGGGGGGGGGGGGGGGGGGGGGGGGGGGGGGGGGGGGGGGGGGGGGGGGGGGGGGGGGGGGGGGGGGGGGGGGGGGGGGGGGGGGGGGGGGGGGGGGGGGGGGGGGGGGGGGGGGGGGGGGGGGGGGGGGGGGGGGGGGGGGGGGGGGGGGGGGGGGGGGGGGGGGGGGGGGGGGGGGGGGGGGGGGGGGGGGGGGGGGGGGGGGGGGGGGGGGGGGGGGGGGGGGGGGGGGGGGGGGGGGGGGGGGGGGGGGGGGGGGGGGGGGGGGGGGGGGGGGGGGGGGGGGGGGGGGGGGGGGGGGGGGGGGGGGGGGGGGGGGGGGGGGGGGGGGGGGGGGGGGGGGGGGGGGGGGGGGGGGGGGGGGGGGGGGGGGGGGGGGGGGGGGGGGGGGGGGGGGGGGGGGGGGGGGGGGGGGGGGGGGGGGGGGGGGGGGGGGGGGGGGGGGGGGGGGGGGGGGGGGGGGGGGGGGGGGGGGGGGGGGGGGGGGGGGGGGGGGGGGGGGGGGGGGGGGGGGGGGGGGGGGGGGGGGGGGGGGGGGGGGGGGGGGGGGGGGGGGGGGGGGGGGGGGGGGGGGGGGGGGGGGGGGGGGGGGGGGGGGGGGGGGGGGGGGGGGGGGGGGGGGGGGGGGGGGGGGGGGGGGGGGGGGGGGGGGGGGGGGGGGGGGGGGGGGGGGGGGGGGGGGGGGGGGGGGGGGGGGGGGGGGGGGGGGGGGGGGGGGGGGGGGGGGGGGGGGGGGGGGGGGGGGGGGGGGGGGGGGGGGGGGGGGGGGGGGGGGGGGGGGGGGGGGGGGGGGGGGGGGGGGGGGGGGGGGGGGGGGGGGGGGGGGGGGGGGGGGGGGGGGGGGGGGGGGGGGGGGGGGGGGGGGGGGGGGGGGGGGGGGGGGGGGGGGGGGGGGGGGGGGGGGGGGGGGGGGGGGGGGGGGGGGGGGGGGGGGGGGGGGGGGGGGGGGGGGGGGGGGGGGGGGGGGGGGGGGGGGGGGGGGGGGGGGGGGGGGGGGGGGGGGGGGGGGGGGGGGGGGGGGGGGGGGGGGGGGGGGGGGGGGGGGGGGGGGGGGGGGGGGGGGGGGGGGGGGGGGGGGGGGGGGGGGGGGGGGGGGGGGGGGGGGGGGGGGGGGGGGGGGGGGGGGGGGGGGGGGGGGGGGGGGGGGGGGGGGGGGGGGGGGGGGGGGGGGGGGGGGGGGGGGGGGGGGGGGGGGGGGGGGGGGGGGGGGGGGGGGGGGGGGGGGGGGGGGGGGGGGGGGGGGGGGGGGGGGGGGGGGGGGGGGGGGGGGGGGGGGGGGGGGGGGGGGGGGGGGGGGGGGGGGGGGGGGGGGGGGGGGGGGGGGGGGGGGGGGGGGGGGGGGGGGGGGGGGGGGGGGGGGGGGGGGGGGGGGGGGGGGGGGGGGGGGGGGGGGGGGGGGGGGGGGGGGGGGGGGGGGGGGGGGGGGGGGGGGGGGGGGGGGGGGGGGGGGGGGGGGGGGGGGGGGGGGGGGGGGGGGGGGGGGGGGGGGGGGGGGGGGGGGGGGGGGGGGGGGGGGGGGGGGGGGGGGGGGGGGGGGGGGGGGGGGGGGGGGGGGGGGGGGGGGGGGGGGGGGGGGGGGGGGGGGGGGGGGGGGGGGGGGGGGGGGGGGGGGGGGGGGGGGGGGGGGGGGGGGGGGGGGGGGGGGGGGGGGGGGGGGGGGGGGGGGGGGGGGGGGGGGGGGGGGGGGGGGGGGGGGGGGGGGGGGGGGGGGGGGGGGGGGGGGGGGGGGGGGGGGGGGGGGGGGGGGGGGGGGGGGGGGGGGGGGGGGGGGGGGGGGGGGGGGGGGGGGGGGGGGGGGGGGGGGGGGGGGGGGGGGGGGGGGGGGGGGGGGGGGGGGGGGGGGGGGGGGGGGGGGGGGGGGGGGGGGGGGGGGGGGGGGGGGGGGGGGGGGGGGGGGGGGGGGGGGGGGGGGGGGGGGGGGGGGGGGGGGGGGGGGGGGGGGGGGGGGGGGGGGGGGGGGGGGGGGGGGGGGGGGGGGGGGGGGGGGGGGGGGGGGGGGGGGGGGGGGGGGGGGGGGGGGGGGGGGGGGGGGGGGGGGGGGGGGGGGGGGGGGGGGGGGGGGGGGGGGGGGGGGGGGGGGGGGGGGGGGGGGGGGGGGGGGGGGGGGGGGGGGGGGGGGGGGGGGGGGGGGGGGGGGGGGGGGGGGGGGGGGGGGGGGGGGGGGGGGGGGGGGGGGGGGGGGGGGGGGGGGGGGGGGGGGGGGGGGGGGGGGGGGGGGGGGGGGGGGGGGGGGGGGGGGGGGGGGGGGGGGGGGGGGGGGGGGGGGGGGGGGGGGGGGGGGGGGGGGGGGGGGGGGGGGGGGGGGGGGGGGGGGGGGGGGGGGGGGGGGGGGGGGGGGGGGGGGGGGGGGGGGGGGGGGGGGGGGGGGGGGGGGGGGGGGGGGGGGGGGGGGGGGGGGGGGGGGGGGGGGGGGGGGGGGGGGGGGGGGGGGGGGGGGGGGGGGGGGGGGGGGGGGGGGGGGGGGGGGGGGGGGGGGGGGGGGGGGGGGGGGGGGGGGGGGGGGGGGGGGGGGGGGGGGGGGGGGGGGGGGGGGGGGGGGGGGGGGGGGGGGGGGGGGGGGGGGGGGGGGGGGGGGGGGGGGGGGGGGGGGGGGGGGGGGGGGGGGGGGGGGGGGGGGGGGGGGGGGGGGGGGGGGGGGGGGGGGGGGGGGGGGGGGGGGGGGGGGGGGGGGGGGGGGGGGGGGGGGGGGGGGGGGGGGGGGGGGGGGGGGGGGGGGGGGGGGGGGGGGGGGGGGGGGGGGGGGGGGGGGGGGGGGGGGGGGGGGGGGGGGGGGGGGGGGGGGGGGGGGGGGGGGGGGGGGGGGGGGGGGGGGGGGGGGGGGGGGGGGGGGGGGGGGGGGGGGGGGGGGGGGGGGGGGGGGGGGGGGGGGGGGGGGGGGGGGGGGGGGGGGGGGGGGGGGGGGGGGGGGGGGGGGGGGGGGGGGGGGGGGGGGGGGGGGGGGGGGGGGGGGGGGGGGGGGGGGGGGGGGGGGGGGGGGGGGGGGGGGGGGGGGGGGGGGGGGGGGGGGGGGGGGGGGGGGGGGGGGGGGGGGGGGGGGGGGGGGGGGGGGGGGGGGGGGGGGGGGGGGGGGGGGGGGGGGGGGGGGGGGGGGGGTGATCGGCAACCGTTGTAGTCAAAACTCTCAAAGCTTGGATAGAGCGATTACCAGGGAGAGTCAAACGCACGACGTAGATGTATGTGGAGCTGGGAAGGCTTATGATATGGTAGCAAAAATGTCAAAAATAGTCAATCCAGAGATGCAAAGTTGAATAAACGCTCAACGACGGTACTGTGCTGGTCCTAGGCCAGACCGTGCTAGAGATGAGAGCCTAGAACACTAACAAAATCACGGCACTACACGTAAACAAGGGAGGAGCACGCTCTGAATTTTTTTCTTTTTTTTTCACTTTTTATTGCACTTTTTCCCTCTCTTTTTTGCGCCGCAACATTTTTTTTCGAAAAAGTCTACAAATGGTCTATAAACTGCCTAGCAAGAATTTTCCAGACTTAGTTTTTTTTAACTGGAACTATTTTTCTTCTGCGGTGGCACATAAGTTGCGGAATCCGACTTGGTCACGACTCGAAGTATGGTGTGATCTGGAAATCAAAAACAAAGAAATAAATACTTGACTCGGACTAGGACTGGTGGCGGAGATGAATCTGGTGGAAACTCGGACTGGTGGCGGATATATGTAGGGCGGTGGAACACGGACTGGTGGTGAATCTGTGATGGAGGTGGACTTGGATTATCGTGATGGCGATGGATATGTGGTATATGTCAGTGGTGATGATGATGGTGGTATATGGCAGCGGTGATGACGATGGTGGTATATGGCAGCGGTGATGACAATAGTGGTATATGGCAGCGGTGATGACGATGGTGGTATATGGCAGCGGTGATGACAATAGTGGTATATGGCAGCGGTGATGACGACGGTGCGGCGGTGGCGTGACAACGTGTGAACAAAATTTGAAACTCTAAGGGACTAGACACTAAGACCAGCAACCCGACACGATGATGCAACCGCAAATTCAACAAAGCAAAACTCTAAAAAGACCATGCAAAGGCTCAGATTGGTTCGGATATGATGAACTAACCCTTTTTTTGCTTTTTCGTGGACTATAGGTATGGAGAACAAACTCGATCTAAACTACGAAAAACTAGAAAATCTCACTGAGCAACCTGGAAATCTGATACCACTTGATAGAGGCAAAGGTGTCTCATCTTTCGATGAGATGGTGATCATCATTTTGGAGGAGTAGACTTTGACGATCCGACTACAAACATGCGAGGACGCCGCGCCTTAGCAATCGCTAAACCAACTCCGAGAGGTAATTGACCACGTCGGAGCATGATCAACCTGACCACGAAGGTCTATTTCCTACAAGCAATCGAAGAACAAGCAAGAAACTAAGATTGCAATCTGGATATTGCGAATATAAGATGAAAGCTTTATTGATCAAGGTGGGGTTCTGTGACGTCTTGGTCTGGTCGTTGAACACAAACGAAGTACGCGAAGTTGCAGCTATGATGAACTTTTAATCTAAAAACACCCAAGGTCTAAACGACGCCCTAACGGCTGTATATATGGAGGAAGAGGGGGGAATTTCATGGCCCCTTGTAGGACGGGTCCGAAACCAACCCTAACTCTCTTTTCCTCACACATATGGACTCTAAAAATAGCCTATACTTCTGTATTTCAAAATTACATGGGCCTGGCCCAAAAATATGGTGGCGTAGCACCTAAAATAAGCTATGGACGAAATTTATGAAGGGGCATCTTGTATATTTTGTCCATGTCCTTGTAGGTCATCACAGAGGCTTCAAAGTGCTCAAGTATGCACTAGAAACACCATTCTGGATCCCTTCGTGCGCGCCTTTATCTCCATGCTTGATCCTGCTCCAGTGTTCATTCCTCTTGTCCATGCTAGGCCCTTCATTAGTAATCAACACAAATGTATCCAATTTAGGCAGCATCATATTCTAATGAACATTAGAATTGTCACCAAGAAATGAAAGTACCTGGTAATTCAATTGGCGTGCGCGAGCTCTAGTAATTGGTCCAGTATGTATAGCAGCAGGGGCTGTGGGTGTAACAATGGTATTGATGTCCCCATCACCGGGTGTGCTCATGCCGCTGTCAAATCCATTCAGTATGGCGCCCGTGAGCCCACGTGGAAAGGTTTGCTCCTCTCGGATGTATTCCCTATTGCCGCTCCCATCTGTGGGATCCGAGACTGATTCATCATTAAACTATGATATGCACATCAGCGCTCATTGTGAATCCCCTCGTTCGTTCTCACCGTCTTGCTGATATTGTAGGTAATTAAATTATGTATATAAATACGTGTGAATTGTCCTAAATGAACTTTGTGGGACAGTTTAACATGAGTTCGATCAACCATTGCTAGCATTTTTCTCACGTGACTCAACAACCCATAAGAAAAGGCTTAACGGTGGAACGACGTGGCCCAGTATGGGCACGACGAGTGCATGTAACACGTGTGTCCGAAAACACTACATATGGATGGACAAACGGACCGCGGGTTATTTATCTAAAAAATGTTAGGGGGTTTTCTATAAAATTGCATGAGGGACCATGCCAAGAATATCATCTCCTTTTATTATATATATACATAAACACTATTTTGATCACGGGATCAGAATAATATTCTGATCACAACCTGAACTACCTGAGTAACGCGCCTGAACTTCCCTTTGTACGAACCCGACCTTCGGGCTATCTTCGCAACCGTGCCTTCTACCACGAGTTTTTCTGATCATTCGTGTTGTTTGTGATGTAAGTGTAATGTGGACACGTTTTTTAGAATCTAAATGTTTGTTTTGATTCGGAATCTAGCTCGTTGGCGGATTTGCTCTCGGGCAGTGATGAACATGGGTCTGTTACAAGTTTGTTGCATCTACTGGATGTTCTAGAATCTCTAACATGATTAGAATTGGGTTTAGGTATGAGTTTACTGTATGTTTTGTTGTTATTTTCGAACGAATTCGATTTGGTGTTCTGCCGCCTCTGTTCTTCGTCCGCGGGAGTGGTTTCGGCCGCTGTTGTAGATTTGTAGTTTTGCTGTTCAAATTCGTGATGGATTTGCGTGCATTAGTGAGACTGAATCCTGCCCATGTTGTTAATTTGATTATGCGGGCTCATACAAATCGAAATCCGGCAATTGGATCTTCTGCCTCCCACCGTGGTTTTCTGTTCGAGGGACAACATGATGAGAATCATTTTAATGTTTATCTGGAGCATGATGACGTTCGAAATGGCGGTTGAATCCTTCCCGCGTTGTTAATTTGATTTGGTTGGCTCATTCATTCTGAAATTGTGGATTGGACCTTCTGCCTCCCGCCATGGTTCATTGTTCGAGCGGACAGCTTGATGGCGGATCATTTTTGATGTTTTATCTGGAGTATGATGACGTTCGAAATGGCTGTTGACGTGTTGGAATTGACCCAAACGATTAAATCTGGGAACCAAATTTGATCGGGGTTGTTTTTTCAATCATTTTACGTTCTGTTGTACAAGCTGGACTGCTATAACATTCGTACTTGAACTTCTGTGCTCTTTACGCATGCTTGTAGGAGATGAGGCAATACGATCTAGTCTGTTGATGTTGTTATATAAAAAATCAAGTATGTTTTATGTTGTTGACTGTCGTCATGTGTGTAACTGTGGAGCTGCACCACAGGCACATGCATCCTCTTTTCCTTTAATCTATGTTTTGGGATAGTTTTTTGATCATCCTCAATCTTTAGTAGAAGCTGGACTTCTTTTTTATTAATGGTTGAACTTCTAGTTTTCCACATTGCATTCCACATTTGCAAGGCGAAGGTGCATGGTGCTCTATATTTTCTTTGTTTTTTTTTGTAATTTTAATTCTTGAGATGTTCTTTTTAGACTTTGTCTCGTGAGCAATCATGGGATTAGCCCAAGTATGCATGCACTTTTTCTAGATCATCTAAGGGTCGTTGTACAAGCTGGACTTCTGTGTTGTTCATACATGAACTTCTGCTCTTCCTTCTTTGGAAGGTAATGCAGCAAGTCCTCTGTATTTCTTTCTTTTTTATGTTATTTTTCATTCTTTACATTGGTTTGGATTTTTTTGACTTAGTCCCATGAGCAACCATGGAATTGGCCGACGGATATGCGTATATTTTTTATTTTTTCTAGTATGCTTTTGTACTTATAATAGTTGTTGGTCTTCACTGAATAAATATCCTGAACTTCTGTATGATAATCGTTTTTAACATGTTAATTTGAGGTTTTACAAAACCCCAAACTTTATCTTCACTATTTGAACTTCTTATTTATAATTTTGTTTGTTATTTTTGGATTTAAATATTTGTAGACATTGAAATCGGCATTGCGCCTATTGACAAATGCGGTAGCGCGAGGCCGAGTAGGGGGGAGGGGGGGAGGGACCCCCCTTCCCCTGCGAGGCCGAGACAGGAACGAGCTAGAGCAGGCGACGACGCGGCGTGCCCCATCATCGCGTGCGGAGGCGAGGCTGTCACATCCGTGACCCCACTATCTATCTTAGGGGTGTCGCTTTGGGGTGCGTGCGGTGGGGGTGGAAACAGAATAATCGCATTGCGTCCTATCAAAACCTAGCGCGCAGCAATGCGGTAGCGCGAGGCCGAGCAGGGGGGAGGGGGGATCGGGACCCCCTCCCCTCCCCCTGCGAGGCCGAGACAGGAATGAGCCGGAGCAGGCGACGATGCGGTGTGCCACGTCGTCGCATGCGGAGGCGAGTCCGTCACATCCGTGACCCCACTATCTATCTTAGGGGTGTGGCTCTGGGGTGCGTGCGGTGGGGGTCGAAACAGAATAATCGCATTGCGTCCTGTCAAAACCTAGCGCGCAGCAATGCGGTAGCGTGAGGCCGAGCAGGGGGGAGGGGGGAGGGACCCCCCCTCCCCTCCCCCTGCGAGGCCGAGACAGAATGAGCCAGAGCAGGCGACGGCGTGGCGTGCCGCGTTGTCGCATGCGGAGGCGAGTCCGTCACATCCGTGACCCCACTATCTATCTTAGGGGTGTGGCTCTGGGTGAGTGCGGTGGTGGTGGAAACAGAATAACCGCATTGTGTCCTGTCAAAACCTAGCGCGCAGCAATGCGGTAGCGCGAGGCTGAGCAGGGGGAGAGGGGGGGTCGGGACCCCCCCTCCCCTCCCCCTGCGAGGCCGAGACAGGAACAAGCCGGAGCAGGCGACGACGCGGCGTGCCACCTCGTCCATGCGAAGGCGAGTCCGTCACATCCGTGACCCCACTATCTATCTTAGGGGTGTGGCTCTGGGGTGCGTGCAGTGGGGGTGGAAACAGAATAACCGCATTGCGTCCTGTCAAAACCTAGCGCGCAGCAATGCGGTAGCGCGAGGCCGAGCCGCATGTGTAGCTTGTGTGTATTTGAATTTTGAACTTTTATATTGTTTTTAAGTTGTGTCTTTTAGTTAGATATGGACTTCATCTGTTTTTGTATTTGAACTTCTTCTTTTTGTTTCTTAGTGTTTATTTATTCATATGCCTTTACTTCTATGATTAGTGTACTTGAACTTTTGTTCTTTATTTTTTGAACTTATTTCTCTTGTTTGTAGGTGCTTATTTGTGTATGTATTGTTCTTCCCTTGGTAGAGTACTTGACCTTTGTGCTTGCAATCAATTTTTTGTTTTAAGGATACCAGCAGATTTGTTATGTGCTTAACTTTTAAAAATAGATGCATTCAAATGGTGCATTCATTTATCAATAGTTGCATTTACTTTTTTAGTTGTTGGGGGGGTAAAACTGTAATTACCATGGTGCTACAACAACCCACTACAGAGAGGCATTAAGTGTCTCTCTCCCTCGCCACCACCTGTCAGAAAACCCCCTCCCTCTCGCTCGCTCTCTTCTCCCTCTCTGTCGCTCCGCTGCCTCCAACCGGGGGGGGCCGATTTCTCCGCCGCTATCCCCTGCGGTCGTGCGTGTAGTAACCGGTGCCCTCGACGCTCCTATTTCTCCCCCACGTCCTGCTCTCCCTCGCCCAGCCCGCTCTATTCTGCTCTGAAGCGAGGGGCAGCAACTGCCTGTGCGGTTGCAAGGTGCGCGTGGCATCGTGGGGGTGGAAGAACCGCCCCGGATTCATGCGTGCGAGGGTCGTTTGGAGAGGTACAAATGATGCCTCCCCCCAATCCTTGCTCTTAGTGTTCGCCAGATCTGACGAGGGCTCTCTGTTTCTTCTATGTGCTCTCGCATCCGCCTTCTTCCCCTTCTTCTGATTGTTGGGTGGGAGATTAGGTAGGGTTCTTGTGCGTGTGGTGGGTGGATTCCATTCCCCTATGGTCAGATTTATCTGTGAGATGCTTATGTGTGCTATTTCTCCCTTTAGACTTGAGTGGATTTCATTTCCCCTTTGGTGATTTTAGCAGTCAGATGCATGTAAGAGAGGGTGTGGTGTGATGGTTGCTGCTGGATCTGATGTATCTAATTGTCTTAGTGTTGTTGATTTCGAAGTCTAGATTGTGTCTGTCACATGCTAGTTAGTTTATGGATACTTTTTTTGTTGTGCTTGCCTAGATGTGCTACTGTTCATATTTTCATACTTGTTGATATGTTCTAGTTGTTTATCCTAGGGTTTGATTTAGTTGCTTTTTGTATTTGTTGTATGATTTCTACTTGCTAACTATATGCAATCTATCCCCTGTTTTTAGTAGGTTGTTCTAGGGTTTGGAGTTCCATTCATCAAGGGGTTGTGTTGTCATGGCTTTAAAACCTTCTCCAGGTATTTTATTGTAGTTGGATCTTGTATTTTAAATAGCAGTTTTCTTGTATATGTCTGCCCATATCTTCACTTAGTTGTCTTGTTGGGCTGCCCTTTCTTAAAAGTGTGAACTTCTAACAAAGGTCATGTGTATGCATTTTACCCTTAGTTTAAGTTAGTAGAATGTTTCTTAATTTTTATTTGATGAATTGCTGGTGAACTATGTCACCAAGTGTTGTTCGACTTCCCAAATGTTTCATATTTATAGTGTATATCTTTGTTTTTTTTGTGATCATTTTGATTGTATTGATATTTAGTTTGCCTGTGAAATAGTATTTCTGCTCATGCTACATCTTTTTTAGGTGCTACTTGCTTGGGTCACATAGTTGAACTTCTGGTTTTAATTATTGCTTGTTTATAATGAAATTTGGTTGAACTTCTGTTCTGCGCATTTGTTTTACTGCTTTGTTATATATTGTTCCCCCCCCCCCCCCCCCCCCCCCCCCCCCCCCCCCCCCCCCCCCCCCCCCCCCCCCCCCCCCCCCCCCCCCCCCCCCCCCCCCCCCCCCCCCCCCCCCCCCCCCCCCCCCCCCCCCCCCCCCCCCCCCCCCCCCCCCCCCCCCCCCCCCCCCCCCCCCCCCCCCCCCCCCCCCCCCCCCCCCCCCCCCCCCCCCCCCCCCCCCCCCCCCCCCCCCCCCCCCCCCCCCCCCCCCCCCCCCCCCCCCCCCCCCCCCCCCCCCCCCCCCCCCCCCCCCCCCCCCCCCCCCCCCCCCCCCCCCCCCCCCCCCCCCCCCCCCCCCCCCCCCCCCCCCCCCCCCCCCCCCCCCCCCCCCCCCCCCCCCCCCCCCCCCCCCCCCCCCCCCCCCCCCCCCCCCCCCCCCCCCCCCCCCCCCCCCCCCCCCCCCCCCCCCCCCCCCCCCCCCCCCCCCCCCCCCCCCCCCCCCCCCCCCCCCCCCCCCCCCCCCCCCCCCCCCCCCCCCCCCCCCCCCCCCCCCCCCCCCCCCCCCCCCCCCCCCCCCCCCCCCCCCCCCCCCCCCCCCCCCCCCCCCCCCCCCCCCCCCCCCCCCCCCCCCCCCCCCCCCCCCCCCCCCCCCCCCCCCCCCCCCCCCCCCCCCCCCCCCCCCCCCCCCCCCCCCCCCCCCCCCCCCCCCCCCCCCCCCCCCCCCCCCCCCCCCCCCCCCCCCCCCCCCCCCCCCCCCCCCCCCCCCCCCCCCCCCCCCCCCCCCCCCCCCCCCCCCCCCCCCCCCCCCCCCCCCCCCCCCCCCCCCCCCCCCCCCCCCCCCCCCCCCCCCCCCCCCCCCCCCCCCCCCCCCCCCCCCCCCCCCCCCCCCCCCCCCCCCCCCCCCCCCCCCCCCCCCCCCCCCCCCCCCCCCCCCCCCCCCCCCCCCCCCCCCCCCCCCCCCCCCCCCCCCCCCCCCCCCCCCCCCCCCCCCCCCCCCCCCCCCCCCCCCCCCCCCCCCCCCCCCCCCCCCCCCCCCCCCCCCCCCCCCCCCCCCCCCCCCCCCCCCCCCCCCCCCCCCCCCCCCCCCCCCCCCCCCCCCCCCCCCCCCCCCCCCCCCCCCCCCCCCCCCCCCCCCCCCCCCCCCCCCCCCCCCCCCCCCCCCCCCCCCCCCCCCCCCCCCCCCCCCCCCCCCCCCCCCCCCCCCCCCCCCCCCCCCCCCCCCCCCCCCCCCCCCCCCCCCCCCCCCCCCCCCCCCCCCCCCCCCCCCCCCCCCCCCCCCCCCCCCCCCCCCCCCCCCCCCCCCCCCCCCCCCCCCCCCCCCCCCCCCCCCCCCCCCCCCCCCCCCCCCCCCCCCCCCCCCCCCCCCCCCCCCCCCCCCCCCCCCCCCCCCCCCCCCCCCCCCCCCCCCCCCCCCCCCCCCCCCCCCCCCCCCCCCCCCCCCCCCCCCCCCCCCCCCCCCCCCCCCCCCCCCCCCCCCCCCCCCCCCCCCCCCCCCCCCCCCCCCCCCCCCCCCCCCCCCCCCCCCCCCCCCCCCCCCCCCCCCCCCCCCCCCCCCCCCCCCCCCCCCCCCCCCCCCCCCCCCCCCCCCCCCCCCCCCCCCCCCCCCCCCCCCCCCCCCCCCCCCCCCCCCCCCCCCCCCCCCCCCCCCCCCCCCCCCCCCCCCCCCCCCCCCCCCCCCCCCCCCCCCCCCCCCCCCCCCCCCCCCCCCCCCCCCCCCCCCCCCCCCCCCCCCCCCCCCCCCCCCCCCCCCCCCCCCCCCCCCCCCCCCCCCCCCCCCCCCCCCCCCCCCCCCCCCCCCCCCCCCCCCCCCCCCCCCCCCCCCCCCCCCCCCCCCCCCCCCCCCCCCCCCCCCCCCCCCCCCCCCCCCCCCCCCCCCCCCCCCCCCCCCCCCCCCCCCCCCCCCCCCCCCCCCCCCCCCCCCCCCCCCCCCCCCCCCCCCCCCCCCCCCCCCCCCCCCCCCCCCCCCCCCCCCCCCCCCCCCCCCCCCCCCCCCCCCCCCCCCCCCCCCCGAAGGATGAGACGAAGGATGATCTTGCTCTGCAGGTGTTTTACCTGATTGTTTCCATGAAGGTGGTTATTCCTGGAACATCTACACGAGTGTCCAGGGAGGCAGCAATGGCTGAGAATCTTGTGTTTGAGGATATGGCAGATATGGACTACTGCCAGTTGGTTGTTGATGATATTCTAAGTGCTGTTGTTAGGTATCAGCAAGGTACTAGCAGAGGAAAAGTTGTCACAGGCTGTGCCATCGCGCCGCTTCTTATGTATCTGGACTGCCTTATCATTGGCAAGACGCCTAATTCTGACTTGAGGACCCCTCGCATCAATTTCATGGATCAGGCCAAGGTTCTTGAGCTTGCTGCGGCTGACTTGGTCAAGAAGGGTGATGATGACCCAGCCAACTGGGTGTTTGGGAAACTGCCTGTGAGTGTTTCTATGCATCATTCTTTCCTGAGTAGTTTAACTTGAACTTTTGGTATTGTCTTCTATATTTTTTGTTTCCATGTTCCTTCATTTGTTTTCTGATGCGTTGAATTTTGTTTTTGTATGCAGTGGAAGACACAGGCTGAGGTTGTGTTCTTTAGGCGTATTGAACGTCCTGTTCTTACTATGCCTCGTGCCGCCGGCCTAGGGAGTGGAACTTCCCCAAGATTTGAATTCTCCCGGGATGTTAATACTGGTGCCCCCCTGTAGATCCAGGAGGTTCTTCTGCCCGTGTGAGTGCTGCAGGTGGCATGTCTTCCGAGAGTTTGTTTGAAGCTGCCAATGTTTCCCTAGTTAGGATTGATGGTCTTCTTGAAACTGTTTGTGGGGAGTTGGCCTGTGTTCCGTCAACTGTTGAGCGACTTAGTCGCGTTGATGGGATTCTTCCTCCCGGACACGGTTTTGATGCTGAGTCGTATAGGGTTGACTTACACAAACCCAATACAGCAGGATGAGTTTGTCTGATCCCTGGTATTTCGCACGTAGACAATAGAGTGCAACCTCAGCCACATTAGATCGAAGCATTCCGCGAGGAGCAAAAGATATTGCGACATCTTCAACAGAAGCTTCACACTCGTTGTTTTGGAACATAATCTTTGATCTAAAACAAGTAATAGAAAGTAAAAGAAGTTCAGCATCAGGAACTCAAGAAGTTCATAACACATATAAGCACAGAAGTTTAGCTACATCACAACAGGCAGTACAAAAAGGCCAGATGTTCAGCACCACAGAAGTAAAATAGAAGTTCAGAAACATAGAGTAAAGAAGTTCAGGTATGAAACCACAGGCAGTTCATAGGGGTAGATGGATGTAAATTCTGATCAGCTGCACTCACCTCTTGGAACGATCATTCTTAAGCCTAGTTACACTGAAATAAAAGTCATCAACCTTCTTTCGGACGACAGCAAGGTCACTATCTGCTCAGCAAAAGAAATAGAAATTAAGAGCAACAGTCAAGCACATAGATTCATGACAGTTTAATTAAGAGCAACATTCAAGCACAACATTCAAACACAAGCACATCTCAGCTGCTACTCCAGAAAAGATAAAACCACAGGATTATAAACATCACAACCCATGCATTACAAGGGGGGGGGGGGGGGGGGGGGGGGGAAACCACGGGATTATAAACATCACAACCCATGCATTACAAACCTTCCCCCACATAGAAACAGGTTCACTTAACTTTATTTACAAACCACATGACAAAGCACAAACCAGAAGTTCAACTTGCACCACGCGGATATCATGGACAAAAGCAAACAACAAAAGGGACAAAGATGGGGAAAGAAGAGAGAAGCATGCTCCTCTATTTATGGATTCTTGCCTAGACAAGTGGCAGCACTGGAATGATCAACCTCCTCTCCATGGCTATCGCTTTTGGTCTCTTCATCGTCATCTCCAGTAGACATTGCAGGGTCGTTCGGAAGGACACCAACAGCAGCTAGAGCAGCTGGAGAATCTGAAACAACAAAAACGGTTGGTTCTCCTGCACTAGGAAGAGCTGGAGAACTAGCATCAACAGCAAATGATGGCTCTGCTGCAGCAGACTTCTCCGGGCCTGCAGCAGCACTACCACCAGTCTCAACAGCAGCCTCGACGGGGGGGGGGGGGGGGGGGGGGGGGGGGGGGGGGGGGGGGGGGGGGGGGGGGGGGGGGGGGGGGGGGGGGGGGGGGGGGGGGGGGGGGGGGGGGGGGGGGGGGGGGGGGGGGGGGGGGGGGGGGGGGGGGGGGGGGGGGGGGGGGGGGGGGGGGGGGGGGGGGGGGGGGGGGGGGGGGGGGGGGGGGGGGGGGGGGGGGGGGGGGGGGGGGGGGGGGGGGGGGGGGGGGGGGGGGGGGGGGGGGGGGGGGGGGGGGGGGGGGGGGGGGGGGGGGGGGGGGGGGGGGGGGGGGGGGGGGGGGGGGGGGGGGGGGGGGGGGGGGGGGGGGGGGGGGGGGGGGGGGGGGGGGGGGGGGGGGGGGGGGGGGGGGGGGGGGGGGGGGGGGGGGGGGGGGGGGGGGGGGGGGGGGGGGGGGGGGGGGGGGGGGGGGGGGGGGGGGGGGGGGGGGGGGGGGGGGGGGGGGGGGGGGGGGGGGGGGGGGGGGGGGGGGGGGGGGGGGGGGGGGGGGGGGGGGGGGGGGGGGGGGGGGGGGGGGGGGGGGGGGGGGGGGGGGGGGGGGGGGGGGGGGGGGGGGGGGGGGGGGGGGGGGGGGGGGGGGGGGGGGGGGGGGGGGGGGGGGGGGGGGGGGGGGGGGGGGGGGGGGGGGGGGGGGGGGGGGGGGGGGGGGGGGGGGGGGGGGGGGGGGGGGGGGGGGGGGGGGGGGGGGGGGGGGGGGGGGGGGGGGGGGGGGGGGGGGGGGGGGGGGGGGGGGGGGGGGGGGGGGGGGGGGGGGGGGGGGGGGGGGGGGGGGGGGGGGGGGGGGGGGGGGGGGGGGGGGGGGGGGGGGGGGGGGGGGGGGGGGGGGGGGGGGGGGGGGGGGGGGGGGGGGGGGGGGGGGGGGGGGGGGGGGGGGGGGGGGGGGGGGGGGGGGGGGGGGGGGGGGGGGGGGGGGGGGGGGGGGGGGGGGGGGGGGGGGGGGGGGGGGGGGGGGGGGGGGGGGGGGGGGGGGGGGGGGGGGGGGGGGGGGGGGGGGGGGGGGGGGGGGGGGGGGGGGGGGGGGGGGGGGGGGGGGGGGGGGGGGGGGGGGGGGGGGGGGGGGGGGGGGGGGGGGGGGGGGGGGGGGGGGGGGGGGGGGGGGGGGGGGGGGGGGGGGGGGGGGGGGGGGGGGGGGGGGGGGGGGGGGGGGGGGGGGGGGGGGGGGGGGGGGGGGGGGGGGGGGGGGGGGGGGGGGGGGGGGGGGGGGGGGGGGGGGGGGGGGGGGGGGGGGGGGGGGGGGGGGGGGGGGGGGGGGGGGGGGGGGGGGGGGGGGGGGGGGGGGGGGGGGGGGGGGGGGGGGGGGGGGGGGGGGGGGGGGGGGGGGGGGGGGGGGGGGGGGGGGGGGGGGGGGGGGGGGGGGGGGGGGGGGGGGGGGGGGGGGGGGGGGGGGGGGGGGGGGGGGGGGGGGGGGGGGGGGGGGGGGGGGGGGGGGGGGGGGGGGGGGGGGGGGGGGGGGGGGGGGGGGGGGGGGGGGGGGGGGGGGGGGGGGGGGGGGGGGGGGGGGGGGGGGGGGGGGGGGGGGGGGGGGGGGGGGGGGGGGGGGGGGGGGGGGGGGGGGGGGGGGGGGGGGGGGGGGGGGGGGGGGGGGGGGGGGGGGGGGGGGGGGGGGGGGGGGGGGGGGGGGGGGGGGGGGGGGGGGGGGGGGGGGGGGGGGGGGGGGGGGGGGGGGGGGGGGGGGGGGGGGGGGGGGGGGGGGGGGGGGGGGGGGGGGGGGGGGGGGGGGGGGGGGATTCTCAGCCATTGCTGCCTCCCTGGACACTCGTGTAGACGTTCCAGGGATAGCCACCTTCATGAAAACAATCAGGTAAAACACCTGCAGAGCAAGATCATCCTTCGTCTCATCCTTCACAAGTTCCGCTAGGATATTCCGCAGATCCTTTGTCTTGATGTCGTCACTCCTAGCGTACCCAAGCTTGCCCTTCAACCTCATAACAGCATCATCAAAACCATCATTCGAGGGCCTAGGAGGGGTACGATTACCTTGAGGGAATCCAAACAGATGGTGAATAGCATCACTTGTAATACGCAGAACCTTGTTTGCCTCACCCATGTCCAGAATCATGGTTGCAGGGTCAATCCTCGTGTAGATGTTGCCCATCAAGGACGAGAAATGTTGGAATCAACCTTCAAGTCAAACACACAACCAAAACCAGCCTTGACAACCCTCTTCTTGTGCCTAGGTTGCGGCATTTTCGCACACGTCTTGACCTCTCCTAGTGAATAGCGAACCGTCTTGTTAAAATGTTTCACCTCACCTCCTCCTTGGCCACCTTCTTCGGGCGCTTTGCCTCCTCTCTTCCTCCTCTCAGGCCGCTCCACAAGCTGATACTGAAAAAAAAAATACAATGACAAGGAAAAAAAGGTAGAACAATGAGACACACAAGCTTCACCAAAATTCCACTAATGCCTACATACGCAGTACATTTCAGAAGTCCAACTATGTCTACATAGGCAGTACAACCATGTATGACCAGAGGGGGGGGGGGGGGGGGGGGGGGGGGGGGGGGGGGGGGGGGGGGGGGGGGGGGGGGGGGGGGGGGGGGTAGCAGAAGTTCAACCATGTACAACAAGGCAGTAATAAAACATGTATACCAACAAGTTAAGCTAATTTCTCCATGTATATATCCAGAAGTCCAATTATGTACACAAAGGCAGTACAACCATGTATGAAGTAAAGTTGCTTTCAAAATGTTGGAAATTTACATAGCAGAAGTTCAACCATGTACACCAAGGTAGTAATAAAACATGTATTTCAGAAGTCCAACTATGTCTACATAGGCAGTACAACCATGTATGAACAGAAGTTAACATGCTTTCAAAATGTTAGAAATTTACATAGCAGAAGTTCAACCATGTACACCAAGGCAGTAATAAAACATGTATACCAACAAGTTAAGCTAATTTCTTCATGTATATATCCAGAAGTCCAACTATGTACACAAAGGCAGTAATACCATATAAGCAAAGCAGTTCAGCTAATTTATTCGTCTATATGAAGCAGAAGGTCAGCTATGTACGCCAAGGCAGCGCTAAAAACACAAAAACTATGACAAATCTACAAATGCTCTCAAAAGCAGTAAACATGAGACATTCATACCTGATTAGCGACAGCATCATCATCATCGTCAACCTCATCATCAGCGTTGAAATCAGCATCATCCTTGTCCTCTGGATTAACACGAGAACGCTTCTTTTCACCCTTGTTGACCTTTGCAGGTGCAACCTTGTGCATAACGCCGCATTTCTTCCCCTTACCAGATGCACCAGCACTAAGCAGAGAAGGTGTAGGCGCGGCAGTGGCAAGAACACGAGGACTACGGCGTGGCGTACCACCGAGGCCTAGCACTTCATCTTCAGCAAGTTTTGCAGGCCTTGAAACATGTGGGCTCCTCCGAGGAGTAACAACTAAATGCTTCCTCGCAGCGGTCTTCTTGATTTTCTTCTTAAGAGGGACAACCGTGCCATCAGTGCCACACGGCACGTCTTCCTCAGCAACAGAGAAATGCCCAACCGTGAGCTCAGCAACATCAACAGATTCAGGAACATCAGAACCTTTCTGAAGGCGGGCCGCCCTCTTCTTGTCAAAATCTTCTTGCTTCTTCCTCTTGCGTTGGTCCTCTAGAAGAAGCTAAAGAGGCACATCCTCAGGTTGCGTGACAGGTTCAGTGCCATCAATAGACTGCGACCGCGTCTCTGACATCTGAAGAGAGCACAAAGGATGCGGAACAGAATCACAACCTTCGACTGACAGAGCCCCCTGCTCGGCAGCAGCAGTGTTTTCTGATAAATCCAACTCAGATAGAACATCGTTGATGGTATTCACAGCTTCCTCCTCTGTGGACACATCCGCAAGAACAAAAAAAAGCAAAGCAAAAATAAAAAAAGACAAGAACAAGAACAAAAACACCCGACGGGAACAAGTTAAAAAAACATGGCTCGAGAATTTAAAATGAAAAGAAAAGGAGTTGCACATACTAGGTGAAGCAAGAGCTACAGAAGCAAGATCCTCGAGGCTTGAATTATTCTCAAGGCTCGAAGCAACCTTAGCAATCACAGTCAAAGAAATAATGGGTGATTTAGCCGCATCAGATATTGGAGCATCAGTATTAACTTCTGAAGCTAGATCTTGATCGCGGGCATTTTTTTCAGAACTATTAAATTCATCACCAACTACAAAAAATGCAAGTAAAAAGGCAGTTGAGTTCTAATCCGCAATCCTACACCAAAGGGAGTTCTACTTTTACATCAATGTCCAATACCCAGAAGTTCAACAATACCCCCCCCCCCCCCCCCCCCCCCCCCCCCCCCCCCCCCCCCCCCCCCCCCCCCCCCCCCCCCCCCCCCCCCCCCCCCCCCCCCCCCCCCCCCCCCCCCCCCCCCCCCCCCCCCCCCCCCCCCCCCCCCCCCCCCCCCCCCCCCCCCCCCCCCCCCCCCCCCCCCCCCCCCCCCCCCCCCCCCCCCCCCCCCCCCCCCCCCCCCCCCCCCCCCCCCCCCCCCCCCCCCCCCCCCCCCCCCCCCCCCCCCCCCCCCCCCCCCCCCCCCCCCCCCCCCCCCCCCCCCCCCCCCCCCCCCCCCCCCCCCCCCCCCCCCCCCCCCCCCCCCCCCCCCCCCCCCCCCCCCCCCCCCCCCCCCCCCCCCCCCCCCCCCCCCCCCCCCCCCCCCCCCCCCCCCCCCCCCCCCCCCCCCCCCCCCCCCCCCCCCCCCCCCCCCCCCCCCCCCCCCCCCCCCCCCCCCCCCCCCCCCCCCCCCCCCCCCCCCCCCCCCCCCCCCCCCCCCCCCCCCCCCCCCCCCCCCCCCCCCCCCCCCCCCCCCCCCCCCCCCCCCCCCCCCCCCCCCCCCCCCCCCCCCCCCCCCCCCCCCCCCCCCCCCCCCCCCCCCCCCCCCCCCCCCCCCCCCCCCCCCCCCCCCCCCCCCCCCCCCCCCCCCCCCCCCCCCCCCCCCCCCCCCCCCCCCCCCCCCCCCCCCCCCCCCCCCCCCCCCCCCCCCCCCCCCCCCCCCCCCCCCCCCCCCCCCCCCCCCCCCCCCCCCCCCCCCCCCCCCCCCCCCCCCCCCCCCCCCCCCCCCCCCCCCCCCCCCCCCCCCCCCCCCCCCCCCCCCCCCCCCCCCCCCCCCCCCCCCCCCCCCCCCCCCCCCCCCCCCCCCCCCCCCCCCCCCCCCCCCCCCCCCCCCCCCCCCCCCCCCCCCCCCCCCCCCCCCCCCCCCCCCCCCCCCCCCCCCCCCCCCCCCCCCCCCCCCCCCCCCCCCCCCCCCCCCCCCCCCCCCCCCCCCCCCCCCCCCCCCCCCCCCCCCCCCCCCCCCCCCCCCCCCCCCCCCCCCCCCCCCCCCCCCCCCCCCCCCCCCCCCCCCCCCCCCCCCCCCCCACTCCCTAGGCCGGCGCCACGAGGCATAGTAAGAACAGGACGTTCGATACGCCTAAAGAACACAACCTCATCCTGTGTCTTCCACTGCATACAAAAACAAAAGTCAACGCGTCAGAAAACAAATGAAGGAACATGGAAACAAAAAATATAGAAGACAGTACCAGAAGTTCAGGTTAAACTACTCAGGAAAGAATGATGCATAGAAACACTCACAGGCAGTTTCCCAAACACCCTGTTGGTTGGGTCATCATCACCCTTCTTGACCAAGTCAGCCGTAGCAAGCTCAAGAAGCTTGGCCTGATCCATGAAATTGATGCGAGGGGTCCTCAAGTCAGAATTAGGCGTCTTGCCAATGATAAGGCAGTCCAGATACATAAGAAGCGGTGCGATGGCACAGCCTGTGACAGCTTTTCCTCTGCTAGTACCTTGCTGATACCTAACAACAGCACTTCGAATATCATCAACAGCCAACTGGCAGTAGTCCATATCTGCCATATCCTCAAACACAAGATTCACAGCCATTGCTGCCTCCCTGGACACTCGTGTAGACGTTCCAGGGATACCCCCCCCCCCCCCCCCCCCCCCCCCCCCCCCCCCCCCCCCCCCCCCCCCCCCCCCCCCCCCCCCCCCCCCCCCCCCCCCCCCCCCCCCCCCCCCCCCCCCCCCCCCCCCCCCCCCCCCCCCCCCCCCCCCCCCCCCCCCCCCCCCCCCCCCCCCCCCCCCCCCCCCCCCCCCCCCCCCCCCCCCCCCCCCCCCCCCCCCCCCCCCCCCCCCCCCCCCCCCCCCCCCCCCCCCCCCCCCCCCCCCCCCCCCCCCCCCCCCCCCCCCCCCCCCCCCCCCCCCCCCCCCCCCCCCCCCCCCCCCCCCCCCCCCCCCCCCCCCCCCCCCCCCCCCCCCCCCCCCCCCCCCCCCCCCCCCCCCCCCCCCCCCCCCCCCCCCCCCCCCCCCCCCCCCCCCCCCCCCCCCCCCCCCCCCCCCCCCCCCCCCCCCCCCCCCCCCCCCCCCCCCCCCCCCCCCCCCCCCCCCCCCCCCCCCCCCCCCCCCCCCCCCCCCCCCCCCCCCCCCCCCCCCCCCCCCCCCCCCCCCCCCCCCCCCCCCCCCCCCCCCCCCCCCCCCCCCCCCCCCCCCCCCCCCCCCCCCCCCCCCCCCCCCCCCCCCCCCCCCCCCCCCCCCCCCCCCCCCCCCCCCCCCCCCCCCCCCCCCCCCCCCCCCCCCCCCCCCCCCCCCCCCCCCCCCCCCCCCCCCCCCCCCCCCCCCCCCCCCCCCCCCCCCCCCCCCCCCCCCCCCCCCCCCCCCCCCCCCCCCCCCCCCCCCCCCCCCCCCCCCCCCCCCCCCCCCCCCCCCCCCCCCCCCCCCCCCCCCCCCCCCCCCCCCCCCCCCCCCCCCCCCCCCCCCCCCCCCCCCCCCCCCCCCCCCCCCCCCCCCCCCCCCCCCCCCCCCCCCCCCCCCCCCCCCCCCCCCCCCCCCCCCCCCCCCCCCCCCCCCCCCCCCCCCCCCCCCCCCCCCCCCCCCCCCCCCCCCCCCCCCCCCCCCCCCCCCCCCCCCCCCCCCCCCCCCCCCCCCCCCCCCCCCCCCCCCCCCCCCCCCCCCCCCCCCCCCCCCCCCCCCCCCCCCCCCCCCCCCCCCCCCCCCCCCCCCCCCCCCCCCCCCCCCCCCCCCCCCCCCCCCCCCCCCCCCCCCCCCCCCCCCCCCCCCCCCCCCCCCCCCCCCCCCCCCCCCCCCCCCCCCCCCCCCCCCCCCCCCCCCCCCCCCCCCCCCCCCCCCCCCCCCCCCCCCCCCCCCCCCCCCCCCCCCCCCCCCCCCCCCCCCCCCCCCCCCCCCCCCCCCCCCCCCCCCCCCCCCCCCCCCCCCCCCCCCCCCCCCCCCCCCCCCCCCCCCCCCCCCCCCCCCCCCCCCCCCAAGAAATTAGCTCAACTTGTTTTTGTATACATGTTTGATTACTGCCTTAGTGTATATGGTTGAACTTCTGCTTTTTAAATTTCCAACATTTTTGAAAGCATGTTGACTAGTGTTCATACATGGTTGTACTGCCTATGTAGACATAGTTGGACTTTTGAGATACATGTTTGATTACTGCCTTGGTATACATGGTTGAACTTCTGCTTTTGTAAATTTCCAACATTTTTTTGAAAGCATGTTGACTAGTGTTCATACATGGTTGTACTGCCTATGTAGACATGGTTGGACTTCTGAGATGTAGTGCGTATATGTAGGCATAAGTGGAATTTTGGTGAAGGTTGTGTGTCTCATTGTTCTGCCTTTTTTCCTTGTCAATGTATTTTTTTCAGTATCAGCTTGTGCAGCGGCCTGAGAGGAGGAAGAGAGGAGGCAAAGCGCCCGAAGAAGGTGGCCAAGGAGGAGGTGAGGCGAAACGTTTTAACAAGACGGTTTGCTGCTCACTAGGAGAGGTCAAGACGTGTGCAAAAATGCTACAAGATAGGCACAAGGCGAGGGTTATCAAGGCTGGTTTTGGTTGTGTGTTTGACTTGAAGGTTGATTCCAACATTTCTCGTCCTTTGATGGGCAACATCTACACGAGGATTGACCCTTCAACCATGATTTTGGACATGGGTGAGGTGAATAAGGTTATATGTATTACAAGTGATGCTATTCACCATCTCTTTGGGTTCCCTCAAGGTAATTGTACCCCCCTAGGCCCTCGAATGATGGTTTTGATGATGTTGTTATGAGGTTGAAGGGCAAGCTTGGGTATGCTAGGAGTGACGACATCAAGACAAAGGATTTGCGGAATATCCTCGCTGAACTTGTGAAGGATGAGACGAAGGATGATCTTGCTCTGCAGGTGTTTTACCTTATTGTTTTCATGAAGGTGGTTATCCCTGGAACGTCTACACGAGTGTCCAGGGAGGCAGCAATGGCCGAGAACCTTGTGTTTGAGGATATGGCAGACATGGACTACTGCCAGTTGGTTGTTGAAGATATTCAGAGTGTTGTTGTTAGGTATCAGCAAGGTACTAGCAGAGGAAAAGCTGTCATAGGTTGTGCCATCGCGCCGCTTCTTATGTATCTGGACTGCCTTATCATTGGCAAGACGCCTAATATTGACTTGAGGACCCCTCACATCAATTTCATGGATCAGTCCAAGCTTCTTGAGCTTGCTACAGCTGACTTGGTCACGAAAGGTGATGATGACCCAGCCAACTGGGTGTTTGGTAGACTGCTTGTGAGTGTTTCTATGCATTATTCTTTCCTTGAACTTCTGGTATTGTCTTGTATATTTTTTGTTCCCATGTTCCTTCATTTGTTTTCTGACGCGTTGACTTTTGTTTTTGTATGCAGTGGAAGACACAGGCCGAGGTTGTGTTCTTTAGGGTTATCGAATGTCCTGTTCTAACTATGCCTCATTCTGCCGGCCTAGGGAGTGGAAGTTCCCCAAGATTTGAATTCTCCCGGGATGTTAATACTGGTGCCCCCCTGTAGATCCAGAAGGTTCTTCTGCCCGTGTGAGTGCTGCAGGTGGCGTTTCTTGCGAGGATTTGTTTGAAGCTGCCAATGTTTCTCTGGTTAGGATTGACAGTCTTCTTGAAACTGTTTGTGGGGAGTTGGCTTGTGTTCCTTCGACTGCTGAGCGTCTTAGTCGTGTTGATGGGATTCTTCCTCCCGGGCACGGGTTTGATGCCGAGTCTTCGAAGGATGTCTTATGTATTGAAGCTAAATTTCTTGAAGAGCTTCGTCAGAGCACTTCCCACCTCCGGACTAGCGTTGGGTTGTTCAAGGAAATGCAGGATGCTCGTTGCAAGCCTTTTGAAGATGAGGCAAGTGTTGTTGTGAGACAGATTTAGAGGCAGGATTATGTTCGTTCGGGTCATGAAGGAGGCCACGTGGAGCATACCAAAGAGGTTTGCACTAATGTTCAATGTTAAATGTTAGTTTTTCAGTTATTACTGTTTGTGGTCATAGGCGAGCGTTGTTGATTTGATGTGTCATAAACTGTTTCTTTTTTAGCACTAGTGTTCCTAGGTGACCTTATCTATTTATTGAACCTGAACTTCAACTGCTACATCACCTGAACTTCCATGACTGGCCCTTTTTTGTTCCCTTTTATATCTTAAAGTAGTTTGATATCTGACCTGCTATGTTTACTGTATTTTGGACTTCCATTATGTGTCAGTTGTGATAGCTGAACCTTCTTTGATTGTGCAATCTAAACTTCTGCTGATTAGGTATTTGTTTTCTAAATGATTTTTTTATTTTTTAGGTTGTTGATGATGATGATAGGGTTGAGGAGGATGTTTTACCTGCGCATGAAGCTGCTCCTGTGCATGAGGCTGCCCCTGTGCATGAACCTGCTCCGGCTAGTGGCGTAATAGTTGGTGAGGTTCATGGCAGTGAAAATGAGGTACCATTTTTATTGTCCATTTTGTCTTGTTGCCCCTGAGATGGACTTGCTGCTCCTGTGCATGAGGTTCAGTCAGCCCTTTGTAATGACTTTCTGTTTCTTTTTGCAGCAGCAGAATGATGATGTTAGTGTTCCTCCAGAGAAGGTTGCAGACATGTCCATCTCAGGCACCGGCTACTCCGACGGGGTGGTCCTGACTGAACCTTAGTCGTCCATTGTCGCCGAGGTTTCAAATGCTGAGCAGGGCAAGACCACTGGAGACATCATTTTGGAGAAAGATGTTGTTGAGTCTGCTGTTGAAACTGGTGGTAGTGCTGCTGCAAGCCCGGAGAAGTCTCTGCAGCAGAGCCATTAGTTGATGTTAATGCTATACAAGCACAACCAAAAGTTTTTCTTGTTTCAGATTCTTCAGCTGCTCCAGCTGCTGCTGGTGTCCTTCCTGACGACGCTGCAACGTCTGCTGGAGATGACGATGAAGATACCGGAAGCGATAGCTATGGAGAGGAGGTTGATCATTCCAGTGCTACCACTGGTGTAGGCAAGGATCCATGAAGAGAGGAGCATGCTTCTCTCTTCTTTCCCCATTCCCTTCCCTCTTTGTTGTTTTGGTTTAGTCCATGATATCCCCTGTGAACTGCCAGTGTGGTCTAAGTTGAACTTCTGGTTTTGTTGTTTGTCGCGTGGGTTGTAAAGAATGTTAAGTGAACCTGTTTTCTATGTGAGTGGATGTTTGTAATGCATGGGTTGTGATGTCTATGATGCTGTGCTTTATCTTTTCTGATGTAGCAGCTGAGATGTGCTTATGTTTTGAATGTTTGTGCTTGAATGTTGGTCTTAATTGAAACTGTCGTGAATCTATGTGCTTTGAGTGTTGCTGTTAATTGCTATTTTCTTTTTGGTGAGCAGATAGTGACCTTGCTGTCGTGCGAAAGAAGGTTGATGACTTTTATTACAGTGTAACTAGGCTTAGGAACGACCGTTCCAAGAGGTGAGTGTAGCTGCTCAACATTTACATCATCCATGTACCCCCTGTGAACTGCCTGTGGTTTCATACCTGAACTTCTCAACTCTATGTACCTGAACTTCTTGTTTTTTTGCTTCTCTGGCACTGAACTTCTGGCCTCTTTTGTACTATACTGCCTGTTGTGATATAGCTGAACTTCTATGCTAACATGTGTTATGAACTTCCTGAGTTCCTGCTGCTTAACTTGTTTTCCTTTCCATTCGCTTGTTTTTAGATCAATGATTATGTTCCAAAACAAGGAGTGTGAAGCTTCTGTTCAAGAAGTCGCAACATCTTTTGGTCCTCGCGGAATGCTTACATCTAATGTGGCTGAGTGTGCACTCTAAGTACCAGAGATCGGATAAACTCATCCTGCCGTATTGGGTTTGTGTAAGTCAACCATACAGTGATTTCTTTTCTGTTTTGTTCCTTACCATTTTAGTTAAAACTTGTTCGTCTCATTTTTGTATTTTTTCATATGTTGGTGTTGTCTGCATTATTTTAGGACAAGATTTTCAGAGGTCAATTTGATTCCCGTGTGAGGAAGTACTTCATGGCGAGTGGTCCAGATAGCATGGATGCACATGATTTGGTATGCAATATCTTGTTCTTTGTCTCTGTATTAGTTTTACAGTGCGATCCACTATGTTAATATTTGTTTTATTTTTCTTTTGTACCGTTCTGATATTAATTCTCATTTTTAATGATTCGTGTGTTTATGATGCTTCAGGTTGTTTTCCCTACTTTTGACCCGCCTGAGCTTCCTGCTTCCATGGGTGGTGTCTGTCATTGGGTGTCGGTGTTCCTTGACGTGAAGAATTCAAGGTTCCAGCTTCTCGATTCCTACTATGGACCAAAAGATGAATGTGCGATACACCTGTTTCGACAGATGACCGACAACATCAAGAGGCTTCGGAAGGATGCCAGCAACGACAGGGAGACACCCTTCAGTCCTATTAGCATCGACAATTTCCCTCTGGATTGGATTGATGTCCCCCAGCAGCAAAACAAGTATGAGTTCGACTTTTTCTCTTTACCACATCTGTTTAACTGTAGTTGTACTTAAGCTACGACGTGTTTAATTCGTTGGCTTTCTTTTTCTGTCCTAACACTATTTCCTTTTACTTCGTTTGATGGCAGTATCGACTGCGGATTGTTCATGCTTACGAATGTTAATTCGTATCATGACGGGGTTCTTGCAAATTATTCCCATGAGAATATCGAGGATATCAGTAAGACGTGGCCGTACTCAATCACTTCTTCTAACCTGTTTGAGACAGACTTCCAAGCTCTATTTGGCTACTACACATGTAAGTATTTTGGAACTTGTACTGCTTACCTGCACTACATCTTTTATTCTACCTGAACTTCATATTTTTCTCTGAACTTGGACTTCTGCTTGAGGTCTGGCTGGGCTGCTGGTTTCGGAAGGAGAGGAGCATTTTCTTTGTACATGAACTTCATTTCTATCTTTTTAAATTTTGCTTGTGTGTTTTGTTTTGCTTAAATGGACATGCACATTTTCTTGTATAATTGAACTTCAGAGATGATGCCTTTCTATGGTTTTGTTAGCTGTAGTTGAATGATTTCCAGTTCATCAGTTTATCTTGAACTATGCCTCTAGTTGTGCCTGAACTTCATTTAGTTTTTTACTGCAACTAATGTTTTTAGGTCAGCTTGAGTAGTAACCATGTCATCTTTATTAGTTGTACTGCACATTGTGATGTTCCTGAACTTCAGTTGTATTTTTAATGGTGATGTTTTCTCTTCCTTTTTTCTTTGACAGTGGATCCATTGAAGTTGACCGATCACCACTGCTCATTCCTCAGGTCACAGGAATACTAGCCTAGGGAGGAACAGATGAGTACAGCTCTAATAGAAGATGATAGACCTCGGACCCTCATTCCATCCAAGTTGGGGAATCAGGCTGGTGGTATTCGTGGTACTCCAAAAACCCCGTGCTACAGGAAGGCTGATGCAGTTGAAGCAGCCGAAGCAGAAGTGATTTCGTCCAATGATGATTTTGAGAAGATTGCTTACCCGAAGAATGCTAAATGTGCTGCTTGTACTGTTGCTGGTAGAGGTGGGAAGAATGCTGTCATCACCAGGAGGAAACCGGCAGTTGAGTCTGGGAACATAACTTCCTCCAAGAGAGCATCTAGATTGCCTTTGAAGTGGCGTTCTCCTGTCGTTCCCCTGAAAAAATATAGTTACCCTCATCTATCCGAGGCTCGGAAGTTGAAACAGTATGTGCTGAGTAAAGACGGTCTGGAGAAGTATTCTGAGTGAGTTACCCTCATCTGTCACTCCCTTGCCTTGGAGTTGTAGTGTCTGAACTTCTGTTGTTGTATTGTCTGAACTGCCGTTGTTGTAGTATCTGAACTTCTGTTTTATGTCTCCTCTTGCCTTTTGAGTTATAGTGTCTGAACTTCTATTTGTTGTTGTATCTGAACTTGTAATATATATTTTTACCATCCTTTTGTATTCTGTAGGACAAGCTACTGCATGTTTACCATCCCTACGAATGTGATTAACCTCACAGGACGTGTCCTTTATACGCTTTTCGGTGAAGGGCAGCAGATGTAAGGAGACATAATGGATTATCTCATAAATTTATGGAAGGATAAGCCGGAGACCTCTGAGATATTCACTAATGCTGGCAGGGTTGTACTTAGTCCCTACTTCATACATGTTTTAGTTCTTTGCACCCCTATCTCCTTTTTTTGCCTTAGTTTTGTTGTAGTGGCATCTGGGAGGTGTTTTAATTGTGTTTTGGTGAATGCACAGTACCGCCTGGAGTATGATTTCTATGCCGCAACAGTTCCAAAGTTTGATGCAAAAAAATATGCTGGTCTCCTCCCAATGTTTGTTCGCAAGGAAGAAAACCTTCTTAACGCAAAGCTAGTTAGTTTTTCATAACTCTTTGCTTTTTTTTAATTTCATGTGCATCCTTTTTCTGAGTTTGTCAAGAAGTTTTTGTTCATGCCGGTTCTTCAGTACATATGCTTTATAGTTTGTGTTCACCGGTCCTTTCATTCTTGCCAGGTTTTCTTGATTCTATTCAAGCCAATTGGCACAACGACGCACTATAGTGTGTACGTGGTGAATAGATATCGTGGGAGCATTGACATCCTTGATTCACTTTCTTACGATAATATGAAAATGTCGCGGTCAAGTTTCCACGGGGACTGCCATAATATCGTGAGTGTTTCTTAGCCTGAACCTCCTTTCACATTCTCTTGTTTGACATGAAGTTTATTATGCCTTATGTTGACAAAATATGTTGTTGTCTCTGTTTTGGTAATACTGCTTGAACTGACTGTCATTTATAAGTTGAACTTCAGCTATTTTGTTTAGGTGGATCTTATGCAAGTGTCACTTTTTTATGTACCTGAACTTAACTATTTTGGTTAACATGTTTTTGACTTCATCTAATTTTGTTATTTCCGGCAGATGAAGAGATTTGTTGGGTTGCTCGAGGAGGTGTACGGCAAGGCTGCATACAAGGCGAGCAAGCAGCCTAACTGGGTGACTATTGCAAAGAGGCCGACTTTCATCGATGTTCCGAAGCAGAAGACTAATGATTGTGGTTTCTTTGCCGTGAAGTTCAGCTCTTCGTATGATGGCGATGAGATTGTTGAAGATTTCGGTGATGTGGAAGTATGTTCTGTCTTTTGTTCTTGTCTCATCATCCTTTGATTATTCTTGTGTGTTTTTGCTGAGACGCTCCTGCTGTGGTTTTAGATATCCGTTACTAAACCATCATTTTCACCTTTCTTTTGTTTGTAGGCTGCTGCAGATGACTGGAAGGCTGAGTTCATGCACACTTTGATTTTTAGCGAGAAGAATGAAGTCGTGCGTTCAGAGCTCCCTAAAGAGATCCAGTCCTTTGGCCCGTGAATTCGAAGCATTAGTTTCATCTGTAGTTTTGATTTCTTACAGATTTTTAGGTTTGATAATGATTGGAACAATTCCGTAAAGATTTGGTTGTAAGAATGTTTTTAGTGATTTGTGTATCTATAGGTGCAGCACTATTACTTATGATATTGTGGACAAATGCATTTGGTGTGAAGAATGATTTGGCTTTGTGAATTTCAATGTACTGTGTCGTTTTTCAGTATCCATGTGTTGAATGTTTTTGCCCCAATAGATGAGATGTACCTGAACTTCTGCCTCGGTTTTGGTTTAACTGCTTGATTTTTTTTTGTGTTGTTTATTTTCGGGCTCCCAACATATGATCGTAGACTTGAACTTCTGCTTTGAGATGTGGCTGGGCTGCTGGTTTCAGATGGAGAGGATATCTTGTGTTTGTGTAATGTATTGGTAATGTTCAACCCAACCAATATGTATGCTTTTGCGTAGAATCTATATTTGTTTTTTTGTGTTTTTTTCAAGTGCGAACGTATTTCATATGTAAATCTGTGCAAAAATATTGTTGACGTTTCTTTATCTTTTGTCGGCATTGTACATGAACTTCTGCACGTATCCAAGCAGAACTTCACATTTGAACGCATTGTCTTAGGCTTGATAACCTTAGTTTATGCGGTGAAACTTTATTTTTTAAGGATATTTTTTCCTACATCGATTTTTATATACCGGAACTTCTTCTATAAGCTGACCTGAACTTCAATACTATATGATTATTTGCTGGTTGCACTTTTATGGAATACAATACGAGCACCTCCTGCCATAATATACCAGGACTTCTGCAGTAAGCTTACTTGAACTTCACAGTATTTGTTTTTCATGTTTGTTCTTGCTTGCACTTCCATGCAATACATCACCAACACATCACTTCATCCCATAACATACCAGGACTTCTGCAGTAATATTACTTAAACTTCACAGTGTATGTTTTTCATTTTATTACTGCTTGCTCTTTCATGTAGTACATCATCAGCACAACACTTCATCTCATAACATACCAGGACTTCTGCAGTAATACTACGTGAACTTCACAGTGTATGTTACCAGGACTTCTTTGAAAGTTCAACAATAAAAGGGGATGACATAATATTTCTGGACATTGACATGACATAAGTTTGCATTGTGTTAATTGACCTATTCTAACTGTTCATCAGGCTTGCGCTCCTCCTAGGCTTTGGTTGTATAGGTTTTTGCTTGACATGTACCTCTTCCTCTTCATCGTCCTCTTCCTCTTCCTCTTCATCATCCTCTTCCTCTTTCTCTTCATCGTTCTCTTCTTCTTCGTCTTCCTCTTCTTCGACGGTGTCTTCGTCTTCGTCTTCCTCTTCTTCGACGGTGTCTTCGTCTTCGTCTTCCTCTTCCTCTTCCACCTCTTTCTTGTTGCTGGCTCTGGGTTTTGCTTTCTGTTTCTTCTCTGAGTTTTTGCTTGTCTTTTCAGCATCTGGTCGCTTCGGGCATGTTCTTGCATTATGTGGTTCATACTCCTTGCATATGCTACAAAGTCTGGTGCTTGCTTTCTGTGGGTGTGGTCCCTTCTTTTGTTCCATAACTTTGGGTTGTTGTTTTTGAGATTGCGGTTGCTTGACCTCCTCAGCATTGTTTCTTTCCAAGAGTGTTGGACAGGTCAGCTTGTTGTGTCCCGCAACCTGGTTGCACACACTACATTTCCTGTGTCCAAGTGGCACTCCATTCTCATCGAGCACCACGACTCTTCCTGCAGGTGGTGCCTTTATTTGCGCTCTCTTGTCACTTTTCTTTGATGTAGTAATTTCCTTCCTACCCTTTTTTTCAGAATACAGCGGCAGTTTCATCGTCTCTTGTTGTCGCTGCTCCATTGATTGGCCATCACCCTGCTTGCATTGGTTGGCTTCAGCGGCAACGTTGAGCATTTCAGCTGCATAATAGTGAAGGTCATCTTCAATTTCAGCGTCCTCTTCAGCCATCCTTTCGTCAGCATCCGCTTGATTTGCTGAATGTATTGCATCAAGCTCTTCCACGAGTCTCTTGAGAACATAGTAGGCTCTGTCATACTACTGGTCACATCTCATCGCTTTCTTGTTAACCATCAAATTCAGCTGCAGCAAGATGTCTTGCTTCGATAGCCTTGAGCTGCCATCCGTTGCGGTTGTGTTGTAGTCCCTTGTATCAAAGGTTGGCTGTGATTTTGCAGTCTTTGTGTACCGTTTGAGGATATACTTGTTTGGAAATTTGTCAGGCTTCAGGTAGTCCAATATGTTCATGATGTGAAGGCAGAACAGGCCTGCATTTTGCGATGAATGCAGAATACGTAGTTTGTGAGCCAGCAATGAGTTTCGTAAATTTTGATATGATACTACTAGTCTAGCTATTTAATGAGTTTGTTTCCCCGCTCACCTGTGTGTGTCCAGAGCTTGCATTCACACTCGTATATTTCATTGTCTGGGTCAGCTACAACCTAGAATTCATGCTTTGACCAGGAAAATCTTTCTTCATCATCATGGCCAAGCTTGTTGTGGTAGTGCACAAGGTACTTAGTGGACTCTGTTGTACGCTTTGCGCGAAATAGCATGGCCTTTCTCATCCTATTCCTCATCTCGGTGTACACGGCTCTTGTGTACTTGATAGACATGTCTTCCTCGTAGCCGTAAGTTGTCTTTGTCACAGGATTGGTCTGCACATGTCAAAAAGTAAGACATTAGTCGAAGTAGAATCATATGAGTTTCATTTTTTAAAATTCAAAGTGCACATGTTGAAGGTAAACAGAACATGATGGTGGTGTTTTGTACTTGTCATCATACCATCCTGGTCATTGTTTGCTTGTTCTCCTTCTGCATCCGAGTTTGTATGCAAGCATTGACCCGCCTAGCAAACTTGTGTAGGTTCTGGGTCCCCTTGACAAACCCTTTCTTTAGCACGTGGTTCATGCTCTTGCTTCGTTGTGTGGAAGTCATTCTAGCACAGAAAATGTTCTTGTAATATGCTAAAATCCACATCTTCCTATCACTCCAGAGCTGCATCATCATCTGGTCGTTCTCCAGGTGGTACTTGTGCACAAGTTCAGCCCAGGCATCTTCAAACTCCGTTGGCATCAGCGGCCAGTTCAATATAGCTGTGAACTCCTCTTTGAATGTTTTATACTTTTTGTACAGCAACGTGAGGTATTCCCTGTACTTCTTCAATATGTGCCAACGGCATAGCTTGTGAACGGTGTTTGGAAATGATTGTGGTATAGCTTTCGCCATCGATGGGCACTGGTCTGCATGAATTAAAAAATGAAACTTGATTCTTTTTTGTACTGATGGTGAACTTATGTTGCACAAGTAATTGAACTTCACATCTAGTAGTATGGCTATCTAAGAATGTCACATGTATTTTTTTCTTACAGCAGTGTTGCTGAACTTCTGTGGTACCAGTGCTTGAACTTCACAGTTAGTAGTATGACAAACTAGTAGTGTCACACTCAAAATTTTTCTTACAACAG
>JAAAWM010011393.1:0-76973 GCA_036873465.1 Thinopyrum obtusiflorum | reverse complement strand
GTAAGTATTTCCCTCAGTTTTTGAGAACCAAGGTATCAATCCAGTAGGAGGCTACGCACGAGTCCCTCGTACCTGCACAAAACAAATAACTCCTCACAACCAACACGATAAGGGGTTGTCAATCCCTTCACGGTCACTTACGAGAGTGAGACCTGATAGATATGATAGAATAATATTTTTAGTATTTTTGTGATAAAGATGCAAAGTAAAATAAAAGCAAAGTACAAAGCAAAGGAAATAACTAAGTATTGGTTGAAAACTTCACAACACAAAACTTAAAGTAGAAAATCTCGTGAGCTCCGTTAGCGAAAGAAAACAAAAGACCACTTCAACGTACTGTAATGAACTCATTATTTATTTATATTGGTGTTAAACCTACTGTATTCCAACTTCTCTATGGTTTATAAACTATTTTACGAGCCATAGATTCATCAAAATAAGCAAACAACACACGAAAAACAGAATCTGTCAAAAACAGAACAGTCTGTAGTAATCTGTAGCTAGCGCAAAATATGGAACACCAAAAATTCTAAAATAAATTTCTAGACGTGAGGAATTTATCTATTAATCATCTGCAAAAATAATTAACTAAATAGCACTTTCCAAATAAAAATGGCAGCAGTTCTAGTGAGCGCTAAAGATTCTGTTTTTTACAGCAAGATATTAAGACTTTCCCAAAGTCTTCCCAACGGTTCTACTTGGCACAAACACTAATTAAACACAAAAAACACAACCAAAACAGAGGCTAGATAAATTATGTATTACTAAACAGGAGCAAAAATCAAGGAATAAAAATAAAATTGGGTTTCCTCCCAACAAGCGCTATCGTTTAACGCCCCTAGCTAGGCATAAAAAGCAAGGATAGATCTAGGTATTGCCATCTTTGGTTTTAGGGAAAAAGAGAGCAAACTTGTTATCTATGGAATTAATCTTTCTATTTTGACAAAGTACATGTCCATTAATGGTAGAAGAAAGATTAAGAATGTTGCGGAAATTGGCATCTAGGCTAGCTTTTATCTCTTTAATAGATTCGTTTTGGTAAGATAGCAAAAGAGATGTGATTTCAGCTTTCTCGTTAATGGGGTGCCCAAATATAGTTTTCATCCTCTCATAGGTATCTATGGGCAAGAAAACCCTCCTCGAAAATAGAATCTAAAACTTGTTTGATCGAAGCGGGCAGCACAACATAAAAGCTTTTTAAGTAAACCTCAATTTCATATTGGGGTACATAGCTAGCCCGGATCCTTAACAGCCTATCCCAAGCATCTTTCAAAGATTCATCGAGTGAATAACGAAAAATTCCCGAATCATCTTGATCAAAATTACTAAGGTTCTCATTGATAACTCCGGCAAGTTTTTCCATAGCATTCCGATTTATGAGTTTAGATAAGATAGCAAGATTGTCTAAAGACCTAGAACTTGGGAGAGAACCCCCAATTCTTTTTGGTTCCGACATGGCGAGGGAAAAGCGGGCGAACAGAAAAGAGAGGGAGGATATAGGGAGGGCGAATAAAACGGCAAGGGTGAAGTGGGGGAGAGGAAAAAGAGAGGCAAATGGCAAATAATGTAATGCGGGAGATAAGGGTATGTGATGGGTACTTGGTATGTTGACTTTTGCGTAGACTCCCCAGCAACGGCGCCAGAAATGGCTCATGGTTGGGAGTCAGATCTTGACTTGACTTGCGCGAACCTCCCCGGCAATGGCGCCAGAAATCTTCTTGCTACCTATTGAGCACTGCGTTGGATTTCCTTGAAGAGGAAAGGATGATGCAGCAAAGTAGGGGGGGGGGGGGGGGGGGGGGGGGGGGGGGGGGGGGGGGGGGGGGGGGGGGGGGGGGGGGGGGGGGGGGGGGGGGGGGGGGGGGGGGGGGGGGGGGGGGGGGGGGGGGGGGGGGGGGGGGGGGGGGGGGGGGGGGGGGGGGGGGGGGGGGGGGGGGGGGGGGTGATCTCTTAGCCGTGTGCGGTGCCCCCCTCCACCATAATCCACCTCGGTCATATCGTAGTGGTTCTTAGGCGAAGCCCTGTTCCGGTAGCATCATCATCACCGTCATCACGCCGTCGTGCTGACGAAGGTCTACCTCAACACTCTGCTGGATCGTGAGTTTGTGGGACGTCACCGAGCCGAATGTGTGCAGATCGTGGAGGTGCCCTACTCTCGGTACTAGGATTGGTCGATCGTGAAGACGTATGACTACATCAATGCTACATCTTGAGCTTGCATTGGTTTTCCCCAAAGAGGAAGGGATGATGCAGCAGAGTAGCGTAAGTATTTCCCTCAGTTTTTGAGAACCAAGGTATCAATCCAGTAGGAGGCCACGCTCAAGTCCCTCGTACCTGCACAAAACGGTAGCTACTCGCAACCAACGCGATTACGGGTTGTCAATCCCTTCACGGTCACTTACGAGAGTGAGATCTGTTAGATATAATATTTTTGGTATTTTGGTATAAAGATGCAAAGTAAAAATTAAAGGCAAAGTAAAAGGCAAAGCAATATTAAAGTAATGGAGATTGATATGATGAGAATAGACCCGGGGGCCATAGGTTTCACTAGTGGCTTCTCTCAAGAGCATAAGTATCTACGGTGGGTGAACAAATTACTGTTGAGCAATTGATAGAATTGAGCAAAGTTATGAGAATATCTTGGCATGATCATGTATATAGGCATCACACCCGTGACAAGTAGACCGAAACGATTCTGCATCTACTACTATTACTCCACTCATCGACCGCTATCCAGCATGCATCTAGAGTATTAAGTTAAAAACAGAGTAACGCCTTAAGCATGATGACATGATGTAGAGAGATAAATTCATGCAATATGAAATAAACCCCATCTTGTTATCCTCGATGGCAACGATACAATATGTGCCTTGCTGCCCCTTTTGTCACTGGGTAAGGACACCGCAAGATCGAACCCAAAGCTAAGCACTTCTCCCATGTCAAGAACTACCAATCTAGTTGGCCAAACCAAACGGATAATTCAAAGAGACTTGCAAAGATAACCAATCATACATAAAAGAATTCAGAGAAGATTCAAATATTATGCATAGATAGACTTGATCATAAACCCACAATTCATCAGTCTCAACAAACACACCGCAAAAAAGAAGATTAGGGGGGGGGGGGGGGGGGGGGGGGGGGGGGGGGGGGGGGGGGGGGGGGGGGGGGGGGGGGGGGGGGGGGGGGGGGGGGGGGGGGGGGGGGGGGGGGGGGGGGGGGGGGGGGGGGGGGGGGGGGGGGGGGGGGGGGGGGGGGGGGGGGGGGGGGGGGGGGGGGGGGGGGGGGGGGGGGGGGGGGGGGGGGGGGGGGGGGGGGGGGGGGGGGGGGGGGGGGGGGGGGGGGGGGGGGGGGGGGGGGGGGGGGGGGGGGGGGGGGGGGGGGGGGGGGGGGGGGGGGGGGGGGGGGGGGGGGGGGGGGGGGGGGGGGGGGGGGGGGGGGGGGGGGGGGGGGGGGGGGGGGGGGGGGGGGGGGGGGGGGGGGGGGGGGGGGGGGGGGGGGGGGGGGGGGGGGGGGGGGGGGGGGGGGGGGGGGGGGGGGGGGGGGGGGGGGGGGGGGGGGGGGGGGGGGGGGGGGGGGGGGGGGGGGGGGGGGGGGGGGGGGGGGGGGGGGGGGGGGGGGGGGGGGGGGGGGGGGGGGGGGGGGGGGGGGGGGGGGGGGGGGGGGGGGGGGGGGGGGGGGGGGGGGGGGGGGGGGGGGGGGGGGGGGGGGGGGGGGGGGGGGGGGGGGGGGGGGGGGGGGGGGGGGGGGGGGGGGGGGGGGGGGGGGGGGGGGGGGGGGGGGGGGGGGGGGGGGGGGGGGGGGGGGGGGGGGGGGGGGGGGGGGGGGGGGGGGGGGGGGGGGGGGGGGGGGGGGGGGGGGGGGGGGGGGGGGGGGGGGGGGGGGGGGGGGGGGGGGGGGGGGGGGGGGGGGGGGGGGGGGGGGGGGGGGGGGGGGGGGGGGGGGGGGGGGGGGGGGGGGGGGGGGGGGGGGGGGGGGGGGGGGGGGGGGGGGGGGGGGGGGGGGGGGGGGGGGGGGGGGGGGGGGGGGGGGGGGGGGGGGGGGGGGGGGGGGGGGGGGGGGGGGGGGGGGGGGGGGGGGGGGGGGGGGGGGGGGGGGGGGGGGGGGGGGGGGGGGGGGGGGGGGGGGGGGGGGGGGGGGGGGGGGGGGGGGGGGGGGGGGGGGGGGGGGGGGGGGGGGGGGGGGGGGGGGGGGGGGGGGGGGGGGGGGGGGGGGGGGGGGGGGGGGGGGGGGGGGGGGGGGGGGGGGGGGGGGGGGGGGGGGGGGGGGGGGGGGGGGGGGGGGGGGGGGGGGGGGGGGGGGGGGGGGGGGGGGGGGGGGGGGGGGGGGGGGGGGGGGGGGGGGGGGGGGGGGGGGGGGGGGGGGGGGGGGGGGGGGGGGGGGGGGGGGGGGGGGGGGGGGGGGGGGGGGGGGGGGGGGGGGGGGGGGGGGGGGGGGGGGGGGGGGGGGGGGGGGGGGGGGGGGGGGGGGGGGGGGGGGGGGGGGGGGGGGGGGGGGGGGGGGGGGGGGGGGGGGGGGGGGGGGGGGGGGGGGGGGGGGGGGGGGGGGGGGGGGGGGGGGGGGGGGGGGGGGGGGGGGGGGGGGGGGGGGGGGGGGGGGGGGGGGGGGGGGGGGGGGGGGGGGGGGGGGGGGGGGGGGGGGGGGGGGGGGGGGGGGGGGGGGGGGGGGGGGGGGGGGGGGGGGGGGGGGGGGGGGGGGGGGGGGGGGGGGGGGGGGGGGGGGGGGGGGGGGGGGGGGGGGGGGGGGGGGGGGGGGGGGGGGGGGGGGGGGGGGGGGGGGGGGGGGGGGGGGGGGGGGGGGGGGGGGGGGGGGGGGGGGGGGGGGGGGGGGGGGGGGGGGGGGGGGGGGGGGGGGGGGGGGGGGGGGGGGGGGGGGGGGGGGGGGGGGGGGGGGGGGGGGGGGGGGGGGGGGGGGGGGGGGGGGGGGGGGGGGGGGGGGGGGGGGGGGGGGGGGGGGGGGGGGGGGGGGGGGGGGGGGGGGGGGGGGGGGGGGGGGGGGGGGGGGGGGGGGGGGGGGGGGGGGGGGGGGGGGGGGGGGGGGGGGGGGGGGGGGGGGGGGGGGGGGGGGGGGGGGGGGGGGGGGGGGGGGGGGGGGGGGGGGGGGGGGGGGGGGGGGGGGGGGGGGGGGGGGGGGGGGGGGGGGGGGGGGGGGGGGGGGGGGGGGGGGGGGGGGGGGGGGGGGGGGGGGGGGGGGGGGGGGGGGGGGGGGGGGGGGGGGGGGGGGGGGGGGGGGGGGGGGGGGGGGGGGGGGGGGGGGGGGGGGGGGGGGGGGGGGGGGGGGGGGGGGGGGGGGGGGGGGGGGGGGGGGGGGGGGGGGGGGGGGGGGGGGGGGGGGGGGGGGGGGGGGGGGGGGGGGGGGGGGGGGGGGGGGGGGGGGGGGGGGGGGGGGGGGGGGGGGGGGGGGGGGGGGGGGGGGGGGGGGGGGGGGGGGGGGGGGGGGGGGGGGGGGGGGGGGGGGGGGGGGGGGGGGGGGGGGGGGGGGGGGGGGGGGGGGGGGGGGGGGGGGGGGGGGGGGGGGGGGGGGGGGGGGGGGGGGGGGGGGGGGGGGGGGGGGGGGGGGGGGGGGGGGGGGGGGGGGGGGGGGGGGGGGGGGGGGGGGGGGGGGGGGGGGGGGGGGGGGGGGGGGGGGGGGGGGGGGGGGGGGGGGGGGGGGGGGGGGGGGGGGGGGGGGGGGGGGGGGGGGGGGGGGGGGGGGGGGGGGGGGGGGGGGGGGGGGGGGGGGGGGGGGGGGGGGGGGGGGGGGGGGGGGGGGGGGGGGGGGGGGGGGGGGGGGGGGGGGGGGGGGGGGGGGGGGGGGGGGGGGGGGGGGGGGGGGGGGGGGGGGGGGGGGGGGGGGGGGGGGGGGGGGGGGGGGGGGGGGGGGGGGGGGGGGGGGGGGGGGGGGGGGGGGGGGGGGGGGGGGGGGGGGGGGGGGGGGGGGGGGGGGGGGGGGGGGGGGGGGGGGGGGGGGGGGGGGGGGGGGGGGGGGGGGGGGGGGGGGGGGGGGGGGGGGGGGGGGGGGGGGGGGGGGGGGGGGGGGGGGGGGGGGGGGGGGGGGGGGGGGGGGGGGGGGGGGGGGGGGGGGGGGGGGGGGGGGGGGGGGGGGGGGGGGGGGGGGGGGGGGGGGGGGGGGGGGGGGGGGGGGGGGGGGGGGGGGGGGGGGGGGGGGGGGGGGGGGGGGGGGGGGGGGGGGGGGGGGGGGGGGGGGGGGGGGGGGGGGGGGGGGGGGGGGGGGGGGGGGGGGGGGGGGGGGGGGGGGGGGGGGGGGGGGGGGGGGGGGGGGGGGGGGGGGGGGGGGGGGGGGGGGGGGGGGGGGGGGGGGGGGGGGGGGGGGGGGGGGGGGGGGGGGGGGGGGGGGGGGGGGGGGGGGGGGGGGGGGGGGGGGGGGGGGGGGGGGGGGGGGGGGGGGGGGGGGGGGGGGGGGGGGGGGGGGGGGGGGGGGGGGGGGGGGGGGGGGGGGGGGGGGGGGGGGGGGGGGGGGGGGGGGGGGGGGGGGGGGGGGGGGGGGGGGGGGGGGGGGGGGGGGGGGGGGGGGGGGGGGGGGGGGGGGGGGGGGGGGGGGGGGGGGGGGGGGGGGGGGGGGGGGGGGGGGGGGGGGGGGGGGGGGGGGGGGGGGGGGGGGGGGGGGGGGGGGGGGGGGGGGGGGGGGGGGGGGGGGGGGGGGGGGGGGGGGGGGGGGGGGGGGGGGGGGGGGGGGGGGGGGGGGGGGGGGGGGGGGGGGGGGGGGGGGGGGGGGGGGGGGGGGGGGGGGGGGGGGGGGGGGGGGGGGGGGGGGGGGGGGGGGGGGGGGGGGGGGGGGGGGGGGGGGGGGGGGGGGGGGGGGGGGGGGGGGGGGGGGGGGGGGGGGGGGGGGGGGGGGGGGGGGGGGGGGGGGGGGGGGGGGGGGGGGGGGGGGGGGGGGGGGGGGGGGGGGGGGGGGGGGGGGGGGGGGGGGGGGGGGGGGGGGGGGGGGGGGGGGGGGGGGGGGGGGGGGGGGGGGGGGGGGGGGGGGGGGGGGGGGGGGGGGGGGGGGGGGGGGGGGGGGGGGGGGGGGGGGGGGGGGGGGGGGGGGGGGGGGGGGGGGGGGGGGGGGGGGGGGGGGGGGGGGGGGGGGGGGGGGGGGGGGGGGGGGGGGGATAAAATTAAATTACCTTATGAATCTATTATGAGAGCTACTTATGGATTGCATGCCAAAGATGACAATACCTAGATCTATCCTTGCCTTTATGCCTAGCTAGGGGCGTTAAACGATAGCGCTTGTTGGGAGGCAACCCAATTTTATTTTTGTTTCTTTCTTTTTGGTTATGTTTAGTAATAAATAATTCATCTAGCCTCTGTTTAGATGTGTTTTCATGTTTTAATTAGTGTTTGTGCCAAGTAGTACCTTTGGGAAGACTTGGGTGAAGTCTTTTTGATCTTGCTGTAAAAAACAGAAACTTTAGCGCTCACGAGATTAGCTACAACTTTTTACTGGAGAGTGATATTTAGTTGATTCTTTTTGAATATGATTAATAGATAAATTCCTCACGTCCAGAAATTTATTTTAGAATTTTTGGAGTTCCATAAGTATGCGTTTGATATAGATTACTACAGACTGTTCTGTTTTTGACAGATTCTGTTTTTCTTGTGTTGTTTGCTTATTTTGATGAATCTATGGCTAGTATCGGAGGTTATGAACCATAGAGAAGTTGGAATACAGTAGGTTTAACACCAATATAAATAAAGAATTAGTTAATTACAGTACCTTGGAGTGGTGTTTTGTTTTCTTTCGCTAACGGAGCTCACGAGATTTTCTGTTAAGTTTTGTTTTGTGAAGTTTTCAAGTTTTGGGTAAAGATTTGATGGATTATGGAACAAGGAGGGGGGGGGGGGGGGGGGGGGGGGGGGGGGGGGGGGGGGGGGGGGGGGGGGGGGGGGGGGGGGGGGGGGGGGGGGGGGGGGGGGGGGGGGGGGGGGGGGGGGGGGGGGGGGGGGGGGGGGGGGGGGGGGGGGGGGGGGGGGGGGGGGGGGGGGGGGGGGGGGGGGGGGGGGGGGGGGGGGGGGGGGGGGGGGGGGGGGGGGGGGGGGGGGGGGGGGGGGGGGGGGGGGGGGGGGGGGGGGGGGGGGGGGGGGGGGGGGGGGGGGGGGGGGGGGGGGGGGGGGGGGGGGGGGGGGGGGGGGGGGGGGGGGGGGGGGGGGGGGGGGGGGGGGGGGGGGGGGGGGGGGGGGGGGGGGGGGGGGGGGGGGGGGGGGGGGGGGGGGGGGGGGGGGGGGGGGGGGGGGGGGGGGGGGGGGGGGGGGGGGGGGGGGGGGGGGGGGGGGGGGGGGGGGGGGGGGGGGGGGGGGGGGGGGGGGGGGGGGGGGGGGGGGGGGGGGGGGGGGGGGGGGGGGGGGGGGGGGGGGGGGGGGGGGGGGGGGGGGGGGGGGGGGGGGGGGGGGGGGGGGGGGGGGGGGGGGGGGGGGGGGGGGGGGGGGGGGGGGGGGGGGGGGGGGGGGGGGGGGGGGGGGGGGGGGGGGGGGGGGGGGGGGGGGGGGGGGGGGGGGGGGGGGGGGGGGGGGGGGGGGGGGGGGGGGGGGGGGGGGGGGGGGGGGGGGGGGGGGGGGGGGGGGGGGGGGGGGGGGGGGGGGGGGGGGGGGGGGGGGGGGGGGGGGGGGGGGGGGGGGGGGGGGGGGGGGGGGGGGGGGGGGGGGGGGGGGGGGGGGGGGGGGGGGGGGGGGGGGGGGGGGGGGGGGGGGGGGGGGGGGGGGGGGGGGGGGGGGGGGGGGGGGGGGGGGGGGGGGGGGGGGGGGGGGGGGGGGGGGGGGGGGGGGGGGGGGGGGGGGGGGGGGGGGGGGGGGGGGGGGGGGGGGGGGGGGGGGGGGGGGGGGGGGGGGGGGGGGGGGGGGGGGGGGGGGGGGGGGGGGGGGGGGGGGGGGGGGGGGGGGGGGGGGGGGGGGGGGGGGGGGGGGGGGGGGGGGGGGGGGGGGGGGGGGGGGGGGGGGGGGGGGGGGGGGGGGGGGGGGGGGGGGGGGGGGGGGGGGGGGGGGGGGGGGGGGGGGGGGGGGGGGGGGGGGGGGGGGGGGGGGGGGGGGGGGGGGGGGGGGGGGGGGGGGGGGGGGGGGGGGGGGGGGGGGGGGGGGGGGGGGGGGGGGGGGGGGGGGGGGGGGGGGGGGGGGGGGGGGGGGGGGGGGGGGGGGGGGGGGGGGGGGGGGGGGGGGGGGGGGGGGGGGGGGGGGGGGGGGGGGGGGGGGGGGGGGGGGGGGGGGGGGGGGGGGGGGGGGGGGGGGGGGGGGGGGGGGGGGGGGGGGGGGGGGGGGGGGGGGGGGGGGGGGGGGGGGGGGGGGGGGGGGGGGGGGGGGGGGGGGGGGGGGGGGGGGGGGGGGGGGGGGGGGGGGGGGGGGGGGGGGGGGGGGGGGGGGGGGGGGGGGGGGGGGGGGGGGGGGGGGGGGGGGGGGGGGGGGGGGGGGGGGGGGGGGGGGGGGGGGGGGGGGGGGGGGGGGGGGGGGGGGGGGGGGGGGGGGGGGGGGGGGGGGGGGGGGGGGGGGGGGGGGGGGGGGGGGGGGGGGGGGGGGGGGGGGGGGGGGGGGGGGGGGGGGGGGGGGGGGGGGGGGGGGGGGGGGGGGGGGGGGGGGGGGGGGGGGGGGGGGGGGGGGGGGGGGGGGGGGGGGGGGGGGGGGGGGGGGGGGGGGGGGGGGGGGGGGGGGGGGGGGGGGGGGGGGAGTATCTTCATATGCCAATACAAATCATCTCCACCAAATTTTAGCTCAAGTGGATACTCCATGTGAGTGCTACTTCAAGATTGGCAAATCAGGTCAGTGAGGCCCTTTGTACAGCAAGTGCTTTTTATCTTCATCCAAATGGGCTGCAACTTTGTAGAGATGACCACCTTAGTGTGTGATCACTCTCAGATAAAAGCCCTAAGTCTAGTTCCTGCTCAAACACCCTCACATCATATCAAACACCTTGCTTGTGCATTGTAACCAAGCTTCCTCTTGTCAACTCCTGGCTTCTTTCGATGATCCTTCACTTCCAGGATGCCTTGAGGAGCAAGGACTTGCTGCTAGACAACGAATTAGGCAACAGAGTGCACCGTGTACACCAATGCACGTGGTGACCACACAGACAATGTGCAGTACTGGCGCTCTGTGCAATGGGGCCCTCGGCCTCGGCCGTTTCCTCGCGCCCTCGCCACCTAGTTATGTCCAGCAGCTTCGTTTCGTCGTCACCCACACTCTGGACCCCTCTCCCCCCCTCTCACGTCCCCTCCCTCGCAGTACACGACGGCGCCCGTGACATGGCCGCCCCCTGTCGCCGACGGGACCGGTCGATGGAGCTCTCCCGAGCCATCCCGACCCTGCCTGACCTCTCTCCGATCCCCCGTGAAGCTCATGGACGCTTCTACCCTCTTCTCCGCGGCTTCCCGAATGCTCCGGCGAGTGGTGGACGTGTCACCACGGCCGAGCTCGACCACCCTCGTCGCCGCGGCTATTTAGGGGCCCCTGAGCCCCTCTCGAGCTCACCATCCTCCTCTCCTCCCTCGACTACCCCTCCCCTGTCTCTTGCCCGAGCTCCAGAGCCTCTCCTCGCCGCCCTATGCCACCGTGACCGCCGCCGTTGCTCGGCTCAAATTCTGGCAAGCCCCTCCTCTTCTCGCCATTCTTCCACCACCAGAAGGTTCCCTGTGGTCCAGTGAACCTCCCCAGCCCCCCTCCTCGTCACCGGAGTGCCCGTAGCCGTGTGCTCCCCAGCTCGGCCACCGCTTCTGTCCTCGGCCGCCGCGAAGCCCCGTCGCCACTTGGTCTTCTCCGTCGCCGTTGCTGCCCCAGGTGGACGCGGCGCTTCGTCCCGGACCTGCCGGTGCCACCCACTCGGTCGGGGGTGGCCGAAGCAAGCCAGGCCGTCACCGGCGTCGCACCCATCCCCTGCATCTCCTCTGCTTCACACGAGGGGGCAGCAGGAGGAAGAAGACAGGAGCCAGGCGGGCCCCGCGTCTCTCCCTCGACCCGACCAGTCAGTGGGGGGGGGGGGGGGGGGGGGGGGGGGGGGGGGGGGGGGGGGGGGGGGGGGGGGGGGGGGGGGGGGGGGGGGGGGGGGGGGGGGGGGGGGGGGGGGGGGGGGGGGGGGGGGGGGGGGGGGGGGGGGGGGGGGGGGGGGGGGGGGGGGGGGGGGGGGGGGGGGGGGGGGGGGGGGGGGGGGGGGGGGGGGGGGGGGGGGGGGGGGGGGGGGGGGGGGGGGGGGGGGGGGGGGGGGGGGGGGGGGGGGGGGGGGGGGGGGGGGGGGGGGGGGGGGGGGGGGGGGGGGGGGGGGGGGGGGGGGGGGGGGGGGGGGGGGGGGGGGGGGGGGGGGGGGGGGGGGGGGGGGGGGGGGGGGGGGGGGGGGGGGGGGGGGGGGGGGGGGGGGGGGGGGGGGGGGGGGGGGGGGGGGGGGGGGGGGGGGGGGGGGGGGGGGGGGGGGGGGGGGGGGGGGGGGGGGGGGGGGGGGGGGGGGGGGGGGGGGGGGGGGGGGGGGGGGGGGGGGGGGGGGGGGGGGGGGGGGGGGGGGGGGGGGGGGGGGGGGGGGGGGGGGGGGGGGGGGGGGGGGGGGGGGGGGGGGGGGGGGGGGGGGGGGGGGGGGGGGGGGGGGGGGGGGGGGGGGGGGGGGGGGGGGGGGGGGGGGGGGGGGGGGGGGGGGGGGGGGGGGGGGGGGGGGGGGGGGGGGGGGGGGGGGGGGGGGGGGGGGGGGGGGGGGGGGGGGGGGGGGGGGGGGGGGGGGGGGGGGGGGGGGGGGGGGGGGGGGGGGGGGGGGGGGGGGGGGGGGGGGGGGGGGGGGGGGGGGGGGGGGGGGGGGGGGGGGGGGGGGGGGGGGGGGGGGGGGGGGGGGGGGGGGGGGGGGGGGGGGGGGGGGGGGGGGGGGGGGGGGGGGGGGGGGGGGGGGGGGGGGGGGGGGGGGGGGGGGGGGGGGGGGGGGGGGGGGGGGGGGGGGGGGGGGGGGGGGGGGGGGGGGGGGGGGGGGGGGGGGGGGGGGGGGGGGGGGGGGGGGGGGGGGGGGGGGGGGGGGGGGGGGGGGGGGGGGGGGGGGGGGGGGGGGGGGGGGCAAGGCTTGACTCCGAGGGAGTGCGATTGCCGGTGGTACGATGGGAGAGTCACAGGTCAGGCAAGTTTCGTTGGAGCAACGCTGGTCCACCCGAATGGGATCACGAGGTCAGTGCTCCATAGTGTGGGTAAAGTGCGCAACCTCTGCAGAGTGTAAAATCTATTCGAATAGCCGTGTCCACGGTATTAGACAGTCCGACCAGACCTCACTAGGTGGTCAACCATAGTAGTGATAATGATGGAAGAACTCATCGTAAGATCAGAAGTACTCGGTGGATCGTGGGTATTCTGAGGGTTGTGAGACAACCCGGAGGAGAGTAAGTTTGTCAGACCTGTCGTACAGATGGAATCAGGTATTTGACATGTTAGCCATGGGATGGCTATGAGATGTTGGGATTGGACTTGGTACAGGTTGGGATTGGATCCGGAGATTATTTGGAGTATGGATTTAATATGCTTTACCTTACTGCAGTTATTTCAGTCGCTACCTTGCTGGATAGCCATGCTGGTTAATTTTGGATTGCTATGATGTTATTTTGCTTTAATGCTGATGTTTGCTGTGAGCTTGCGAGTACATTCAAAGTACTCACCTGGCGTGTCATGCCAGTTTGCAGGTCATGCCGTGATTGCTTGCTTGCCGAGGATCCTGTGCTTGCGATCTAGGATACGCGTTCTAGCCAGAGTCCCTGCGGAGTGGAGTCCATCACCATCGTCGCTGTTCCGCTGTCGAGTGAGTTAATCCGCTGTTAGCATAGAGCTACCCTGGGTAGGCGTAGTGTCGCCGTGCCGATGCAATCCATGTACCCTTTGTAACCATATCCATTGTAATAAAGAGCTGATTTGTTCTATGCCAACAGTGCCGTATTCCAGAGGACTTGTCCTTGGGCTGGAATACGGGGCGTTTCGGTTTACTCTGAGCCGGGGTGCCACAGGCGTTGGTATCAGAGCAGGTCTGGCTATAGGACACCCTAGACCGCGCGAGCATTAGTAACTGGTAGAATAGAGTCATAGGCTCTAGGCGTAAGCGTTAGTAACCGGTAGTATAGGACCCAGTTGGATTGCTGCACTTGGTTGTTGCATTTGTTTGCGCATAGCATGCATATAGATCAGATATCTTATCACTAACGATAGATCTGTGGTGGTTATATTTTATAGAAATAATTGATCTCTCATGCTTCACTTATATTATTTTGAGAGTCCTTAGAACAGCATGGTAATTTGCTTTGGTTATAAAATTAGTCCTAATATGATAGGCATCCAAGATAAAAACTATAGGGGGGGGGGGGGGGGGGGGGGGGGGGGGGGGGGGGGGGGGGGGGGGGGGGGGGGGGGGGGGGGGGGGGGGGGGGGGGGGGGGGGGGGGGGGGGGGGGGGGGGGGGGGGGGGGGGGGGGGGGGGGGGGGGGGGGGGGGGGGGGGGGGGGGGGGGGGGGGGGGGGGGGGGGGGGGGGGGGGGGGGGGGGGGGGGGGGGGGGGGGGGGGGGGGGGGGGGGGGGGGGGGGGGGGGGGGGGGGGGGGGGGGGGGGGGGGGGGGGGGGGGGGGGGGGGGGGGGGGGGGGGGGGGGGGGGGGGGGGGGGGGGGGGGGGGGGGGGGGGGGGGGGGGGGGGGGGGGGGGGGGGGGGGGGGGGGGGGGGGGGGGGGGGGGGGGGGGGGGGGGGGGGGGGGGGGGGGGGGGGGGGGGGGGGGGGGGGGGGGGGGGGGGGGGGGGGGGGGGGGGGGGGGGGGGGGGGGGGGGGGGGGGGGGGGGGGGGGGGGGGGGGGGGGGGGGGGGGGGGGGGGGGGGGGGGGGGGGGGGGGGGGGGGGGGGGGGGGGGGGGGGGGGGGGGGGGGGGGGGGGGGGGGGGGGGGGGGGGGGGGGGGGGGGGGGGGGGGGGGGGGGGGGGGGGGGGGGGGGGGGGGGGGGGGGGGGGGGGGGGGGGGGGGGGGGGGGGGGGGGGGGGGGGGGGGGGGGGGGGGGGGGGGGGGGGGGGGGGGGGGGGGGGGGGGGGGGGGGGGGGGGGGGGGGGGGGGGGGGGGGGGGGGGGGGGGGGGGGGGGGGGGGGGGGGGGGGGGGGGGGGGGGGGGGGGGGGGGGGGGGGGGGGGGGGGGGGGGGGGGGGGGGGGGGGGGGGGGGGGGGGGGGGGGGGGGGGGGGGGGGGGGGGGGGGGGGGGGGGGGGGGGGGGGGGGGGGGGGGGGGGGGGGGGGGGGGGGGGGGGGGGGGGGGGGGGGGGGGGGGGGGGGGGGGGGGGGGGGGGGGGGGGGGGGGGGGGGGGGGGGGGGGGGGGGGGGGGGGGGGGGGGGGGGGGGGGGGGGGGGGGGGGGGGGGGGGGGGGGGGGGGGGGGGGGGGGGGGGGGGGGGGGGGGGGGGGGGGGGGGGGGGGGGGGGGGGGGGGGGGGGGGGGGGGGGGGGGGGGGGGGGGGGGGGGGGGGGGGGGGGGGGGGGGGGGGGGGGGGGGGGGGGGGGGGGGGGGGGGGGGGGGGGGGGGGGGGGGGGGGGGGGGGGGGGGGGGGGGGGGGGGGGGGGGGGGGGGGGGGGGGGGGGGGGGGGGGGGGGGGGGGGGGGGGGGGGGGGGGGGGGGGGGGGGGGGGGGGGGGGGGGGGGGGGGGGGGAGTATCTTCATATGCCAATACAAATCATCTCCACCAAATTTTAGCTCAAGTGGATACTCCATGTGAGTGCTACTTCAAGATTGGCAAATCAGGTCAGTGAGGCCCTTTGTACAGCAAGTGCTTTTTATCTTCATCCAAATGGGCTGCAACTTTGTAGAGATGACCACCTTAGTGTGTGATCACTCTCAGATAAAAGCCCTAAGTCTAGTTCCTGCTCAAACACCCTCACATCATATCAAACACCTTGCTTGTGCATTGTAACCAAGCTTCCTCTTGTCAACTCCTGGCTTCTTTCGATGATCCTTCACTTCCAGGATGCCTTGAGGAGCAAGGACTTGCTGCTAGACAACGAATTAGGCAACAGAGTGCACCGTGTACACCAATGCACGTGGTGACCACACAGACAATGTGCAGTACTGGCGCTCTGTGCAATGGGGCCCTCGGCCTCGGCCGTTTCCTCGCGCCCTCGCCACCTAGTTATGTCCAGCAGCTTCGTTTCGTCGTCACCCACACTCTGGACCCCTCTCCCCCCCTCTCACGTCCCCTCCCTCGCAGTACACGACGGCGCCCGTGACATGGCCGCCCCCTGTCGCCGACGGGACCGGTCGATGGAGCTCTCCCGAGCCATCCCGACCCTGCCTGACCTCTCTCCGATCCCCCGTGAAGCTCATGGACGCTTCTACCCTCTTCTCCGCGGCTTCCCGAATGCTCCGGCGAGTGGTGGACGTGTCACCACGGCCGAGCTCGACCACCCTCGTCGCCGCGGCTATTTAGGGGCCCCTGAGCCCCTCTCGAGCTCACCATCCTCCTCTCCTCCCTCGACTACCCCTCCCCTGTCTCTTGCCCGAGCTCCAGAGCCTCTCCTCGCCGCCCTATGCCACCGTGACCGCCGCCGTTGCTCGGCTCAAATTCTGGCAAGCCCCTCCTCTTCTCGCCATTCTTCCACCACCAGAAGGTTCCCTGTGGTCCAGTGAACCTCCCCAGCCCCCCTCCTCGTCACCGGAGTGCCCGTAGCCGTGTGCTCCCCAGCTCGGCCACCGCTTCTGTCCTCGGCCGCCGCGAAGCCCCGTCGCCACTTGGTCTTCTCCGTCGCCGTTGCTGCCCCAGGTGGACGCGGCGCTTCGTCCCGGACCTGCCGGTGCCACCCACTCGGTCGGGGGTGGCCGAAGCAAGCCAGGCCGTCACCGGCGTCGCACCCATCCCCTGCATCTCCTCTGCTTCACACGAGGGGGCAGCAGGAGGAAGAAGACAGGAGCCAGGCGGGCCCCGCGTCTCTCCCTCGACCCGACCAGTCAGTGGGGGGGGGGGGGGGGGGGGGGGGGGGGGGGGGGGGGGGGGGGGGGGGGGGGGGGGGGGGGGGGGGGGGGGGGGGGGGGGGGGGGGGGGGGGGGGGGGGGGGGGGGGGGGGGGGGGGGGGGGGGGGGGGGGGGGGGGGGGGGGGGGGGGGGGGGGGGGGGGGGGGGGGGGGGGGGGGGGGGGGGGGGGGGGGGGGGGGGGGGGGGGGGGGGGGGGGGGGGGGGGGGGGGGGGGGGGGGGGGGGGGGGGGGGGGGGGGGGGGGGGGGGGGGGGGGGGGGGGGGGGGGGGGGGGGGGGGGGGGGGGGGGGGGGGGGGGGGGGGGGGGGGGGGGGGGGGGGGGGGGGGGGGGGGGGGGGGGGGGGGGGGGGGGGGGGGGGGGGGGGGGGGGGGGGGGGGGGGGGGGGGGGGGGGGGGGGGGGGGGGGGGGGGGGGGGGGGGGGGGGGGGGGGGGGGGGGGGGGGGGGGGGGGGGGGGGGGGGGGGGGGGGGGGGGGGGGGGGGGGGGGGGGGGGGGGGGGGGGGGGGGGGGGGGGGGGGGGGGGGGGGGGGGGGGGGGGGGGGGGGGGGGGGGGGGGGGGGGGGGGGGGGGGGGGGGGGGGGGGGGGGGGGGGGGGGGGGGGGGGGGGGGGGGGGGGGGGGGGGGGGGGGGGGGGGGGGGGGGGGGGGGGGGGGGGGGGGGGGGGGGGGGGGGGGGGGGGGGGGGGGGGGGGGGGGGGGGGGGGGGGGGGGGGGGGGGGGGGGGGGGGGGGGGGGGGGGGGGGGGGGGGGGGGGGGGGGGGGGGGGGGGGGGGGGGGGGGGGGGGGGGGGGGGGGGGGGGGGGGGGGGGGGGGGGGGGGGGGGGGGGGGGGGGGGGGGGGGGGGGGGGGGGGGGGGGGGGGGGGGGGGGGGGGGGGGGGGGGGGGGGGGGGGGGGGGGGGGGGGGGGGGGGGGGGGGGGGGGGGGGGGGGGGGGGGGGGGGGGGGGGGGGGGGGGGGGGGGGGGGGGGGGGGGGGGGGGGGGGGGGGGGGGGGGGGGGGGGGGGGGGGGGGGGGGGGGGGGGGGGGGGGGGGGGGGGGGGGGGGGGGGGGGGGGGGGGGGGGGGGGGGGGGGGGGGGGGGGGGGGGGGGGGGGGGGGGGGGGGGGGGGGGGGGGGGGGGGGGGGGTAAAGTGCGCAACCTCTGCAGAGTGTAAAATCTATTCGAATAGCCATGTCCATGATATTGGACAGTCCGACCAGACCTCACTAGGTGGTCAACCATAGTAGTGATAACGATGGAAGAACTCATCGTAAGATCAGAAGTACTCGGTGGATCGTGAGTATTCTGAGGGTTGTGAGACAGCCCGAAAGAGAGTAAGTTTGTCAGACTTGTGGTACAGATGGTACCAGGTATATAATATGTTAGCCACAGGATGGCTATGAGTTGAGTGGTCGGATGACCACATGATTGGACTTGGTACAAGTTTGGATTGGATCCTAAGATTATTTGGAGTATGGATTTAATATGCTTTACCTTACTGCAGTTATTTCAGTAGTTACCTTGCTGGATAGCCATGCTGGTTAATTTGGATTGCTATGATGTTGCCTTGCTTTAATGCTGATGTTTGCTGTGAGCTTGCGAGTACATTCAAAGTACTCACCTGGCGTGTCATGCTAGTTTGCAGGTCATGCCGTGATTTCTTGCTTGCCGAGGATCCTGTGCTTGCGATCTAGGATACGCGTTATAGCCAGAGTCCCTGCGGAGTGGAGTCCATCACCATCGTCGTTGTTCCGCTGCCGAGAGAGTTAGTCCGCTGTTAGCATAGAGCTACCCCGGGCAGGCGTAGTGTCGTCGTGCCGATGTAATCCTTGTACCCTTTGTAACCTTATTTATAGTAATAAAGAGCTGATTTGTTCTATGCCAATAGTGCCGTATTCCAGAAGACTTGTTCTTGGGCTGGAATACGGGGCGTTCCAGTTTACTCTGAGCCGGGGTGCCACAAGCATTGGTATCAGAGCAGGTCTGGCTATAGGACGCGTGGTCTAGACGCGAGCATTAGTAACCGGTAGTATAGGATCCAGTTGGTTTGCTGCACTTGTTTGTTGCATTTGTTTGTGCATGGCATGCATATAGACTAGATATTTTATCACTAACGATGGATCTGGTGAGTGTAGATGGCATCGGTTTCGATTCCATACCTGCGCTCTCCAGTTTGCATATTTCTTCCTTGGTGAGGTGTCATCTTCGTCCCAGCGAAGTGATGCCATGGTGCCTGGTGGTGTCGATCCCTTGTTGGATTGATGCACCGGTACCACACCAACTTATATTTTCTTTAGTTACCCCTATCGTTTTGGTGATAGACAAGTTCTATCCCGGATCGTGCTATTCCACCAGCCGCTTCGGCAACCCTTACTGATCCTTGTTATCAGAAAAGGGCAATGCCTGCAAGCCTTTCTCTCCACCACTATCTCATTGCACCATCCATTCTTTGGATGTGTACGGTTTTCTTCCGTACGCTTGGTGATGATGTGGTCGTAACTTCTGTGTTCCGACCCCCGATCACCAAGTTCGTCCTCGCCACCGGTTCTATCCATGTTAAGCTCGTGTTTGGTGTTGCCTTGTTTACACCAACTTCCTTCCACACATTGATTCACTTTCATGCACATCGCCACAGCATGTTAGACCGTAATACCGGAGTTCTTGCGAGATTTGTGTGCTTAAGTAGAAATGCATATTTTTGCTGTGAATAGCTTTAGAATGTGATATTGCTTGTGAGTGTGATCTAGCTACTGTGTGTGCTTTTGTTTAGTCATTTCTTTTGTTTTTTGTTTTTGGGCCCTTGGTGTTACCTTATTTTCCCCTTAAGGAAGTTGCTCACCGACCCTGAACCCAAAGAGTCAGTGAAGAGACAATCATTTGGAAGCTTAGTTCAGCAATATGGAATTTTCAGCAGGCTGTGTTATAATATCGGGCCTAAATACAAATGATATCTTGGTTGGATTGGTTATCAGCATCAAGTATACCTCAATGTGCAATCTTCACAGCAGCAATGATCGCATCAGCAAGAAGGCAAACTGTGTACATGACCCACAGTGCATTCCGTGCCAAAGGTATGATTCATATACAAGGTTTGAGTCTGCTATGAGTTCAATTTGAAACCTGCTATATGTCAAAAGCAAGTGCCCAGCTACACATGTTTTCATAGATATGGTGGACATGCTGCCAAAATCATATGGGTTACTCATACAATGATGCCAGCCCGGTGAGGATCTGACTATTGCATGAGTTATGTAAGAAGAAGAGAACGCCAGTTATACACTTCAGGGTGATGACCAACAACCTATGGAGCAAGCCGACCATCTGGTATATGCCCTATAACATTGCTCTATTCCGGTATGTTCAAATTATTATGCTCATACATGTATGCATAATAGTGAGCTGTATGGGACGCGGATGAACCCTTGCCCGTCTTTCTTTAGTGATGGCACCACGCCTGTGTTCTGAGCTGTTTTTGGCCGTCCGGGGTGGATGCCAATTTTTATTTCTCTTGTCAGCAACTGGCCCGTGTTCTGAGCTGCTTTTCGGCCGTCTCGGGCAGCTGCTGAATTTTTCTTCGTAGCAATGACCCTATGCTCTGAGCTGTTTTTCGGCCATCTTAGGGAGCTGCTACTTTCTTCTTATCGACACCGTCTCATGCTCTGAGCTGCTTTTCAGCCGTCTTGAGTCAGGGTTGAGTTATTCCAGTGATGTCCCAGATCTGAGTTGTATAGACCGTTCTGGTGGCTACTGGTTTATTTGCCGGTTTTATCCAAGGGTTCAGACAGCCGTTACCCTACAGCTACAACTTGTAAAGTAATATGCCTGCCGGAATATTGTACCTGACAACACCTATGGTCACACGGAGAATCAAGAACACATAAGGCCAAGTTCTTTCAGCTAAGGATCCAGGCAAAGAGAACCATAATGAAGGAGCAAGATAGGCCACACAGGTATGGTAATGGTACAAATACTCTGGACAGTCTGGCTCGGTACCAGTCACCATGGGTACACGCCCACGGGGTCTATTCCATTTGCAAGGGCCCCATATCGAGACAACCCGCCCAGCCAACCAGATATGCTCAGAATTGTCGGAAGAAGGCAACCAAGCCTGTCAGGTAAGACCGAAGTGTCAGCTCAGTAGTTTGATTTCAGCAACCATGTTAAAGCATTACACAGCCTACCATCCATTTGGAGATGCCGATAGACTGAGTAATCAGAAGGATGAACAACAGTCTTGAAGCATATGTTCTCACAGATGGGAATCAGATAAAGACTAACCTGCCGAGAACCAGATTCTGCTGCCAGGACCACTGTCGGTTGAGTCTATGGATAATATCACAATAAGACCGCACACCTTTATGATGGTCATGATGGGTGACAATCAAATATTTGGTAGAAGCGTTACACCCAAGACAGTGAAGATACCTAAGATGATCTAGCATTCCGTGCGAGAAATTAGATTCCGCCAAGAGAACGATACGATTCATAATACTGTTTTGAACCTGGAGGACACACAGCCATTTGAAGTCACCCAATGAAATGAGCAAAAGATTCTGTGTCCACCAAGAGGATCTGTTCACAACTCAGTGAACGTTCGTTCGTATTGGACTTCGTCACAACACGTCCATGAGGAACTACCATCAGACTTACGAGCAAGGCACATAGTTCGGTCCAGATAATTTATTACCCCAGACAGGATGGCAGACATAAAAGGATTGGAGTCAGAGTAACAGATAAGGTAAAATTTGCCAGAAGAAGGATCCAGTGAAGCAAACCACCCCGAAGCAAGGCAGACAGCCCTATGAAATTCAGTGGAAATATTATACAAAGGTAAAAAGCAAACCCGAGTTGGAACGGTTTCCTCCAATGGAAATATTCATGTTGGATCACTGAGCAACCAAATCTTGAGGACGAGATTTCTTTAAGGGGGGTAGGTTTGTAACACCCTGGATTTTGCCCATTTTCTTTTTCTTTGATTTTGGTCCGGATTTGCTTTTCTGTGGCTTAGTAGTCTTGAAACCTGGAGGGATCACCCTTCATTTTTCTTCCCGAGTGGCTTTCCAACCTCTAGACCATCCCAAGACCATGTCATTTCCATCTTGGACCAATCCCAATATTATTTTTCTCGGGAATATTCCTTTTTCTATTAAAGGAATAACCCTGCTAGCTCTGAGTTGTGAAGCAACTCACATTTCCATCATTCCAAAAATTCCCAAATAATTCTCATAAATCCTTTGGGACATATATTCCTCAGATATGTCAAAAGATTCCTTGCCATGTCCAAAAATAATTCACAAATAATTCCTTTCCTATTCTGCTCTAAATGGCACTTTGTGAAGGAAGTGCTATTTATCTTTACTTGTTTGACCCCAAACTTTTTGTACATTCTTTCCTATCCATATCATTGCCACATGCCAAAATTCAACTTTATTTGGATATTAAATCTCTCCTGGATAATTTTCAAAGTTTCTGGTTAACTGGAAGCTTTGTTAAGCAAGTGCTAGCTAGGTGTATCCAAATGAGTTGAAATTTTGCAAGCATCTTTATATGCTCAAATAATGACTCTCCACCAAGTTTCAACCCTATCCAAGCAACTATGTGAGCACAGCATCAAATCTTGATTTCTGGTCAGATTTTCACATTGTGAAGCAAATATATTTTATATTGCTCCATAAATGCTGCAAATTTACCAGAGAACTCCCCTACCCATATAATATATGTCCACAAAATTTGGGTTCAATCTATTTAGCCAATTTCTCCCAAGAATTCCATCTAGTTTCTGTCCAGATTCAAGCACTGTGAAGGAAGTACCACTTTGGTTTATCCAATTGGTATGAAATTTATACAGTGCCTTCATATGACTATATAACTCATATCCTCCAAAATTCAGCTCAATCCAAGCAAGTATGTGAGTGCCACTTCAACATTTGCATTCATGTCCAGTTTGGCACATTCTACAGCAAGTGTCCCCAATTCTTATCCAAATGGCCCAAAATTTTACCAGGGCATTCACCTTGGTAGATCCTAGCCGCAAGCCAAAAACCAGTAACTTCCACCAAGTGAGTCTCCCCCACCCCACTCCAAACACCTTCATGTCAGAACACATGTGAGCTCTCATCCGTCAACTCTTGCCATCACTTGCATCCAAACCACGATGGGTCAACTCACTGACCTCTAATCTATACAGTTGACATGATTTGAGGTTGCTACTATGCCGTGGACGCTTAGTGCCGGTGGTGACCACGACTCTAGTTGGCAGCCACAGTGCTCTGTGCACTGGCTCCTTGGGGGGGGGGGGGGGGGGGGGGGGGGGGGGGGGGGGGGGGGGGGGGGGGGGGGGGGGGGGGGGGGGGGGGGGGGGGGGGGGGGGGGGGGGGGGGGGGGGGGGGGGGGGGGGGGGGGGGGGGGGGGGGGGGGGGGGGGGGGGGGGGGGGGGGGGGGGGGGGGGGGGGGGGGGGGGGGGGGGGGGGGGGGGGGGGGGGGGGGGGGGGGGGGGGGGGGGGGGGGGGGGGGGGGGGGGGGGGGGGGGGGGGGGGGGGGGGGGGGGGGGGGGGGGGGGGGGGGGGGGGGGGGGGGGGGGGGGGGGGGGGGGGGGGGGGGGGGGGGGGGGGGGGGGGGGGGGGGGGGGGGGGGGGGGGGGGGGGGGGGGGGGGGGGGGGGGGGGGGGGGGGGGGGGGGGGGGGGGGGGGGGGGGGGGGGGGGGGGGGGGGGGGGGGGGGGGGGGGGGGGGGGGGGGGGGGGGGGGGGGGGGGGGGGGGGGGGGGGGGGGGGGGGGGGGGGGGGGGGGGGGGGGGGGGGGGGGGGGGGGGGGGGGGGGGGGGGGGGGGGGGGGGGGGGGGGGGGGGGGGGGGGGGGGGGGGGGGGGGGGGGTTGGGGAAATACCGACGTAGCTTCAAGCCGCATCAAAAGGAATTTCTAGCGCTGTTGTCGGGGAGGATCTTCAACATATACCAGGTCCTAATCAGAAATCTCATCTCCTCGCAATTTACATTATTTGCCATTTGCCTCTCATTTTCCTCTCCCCCACTTCACAAAAATTTACCGTTTTATTCGCACTCTTTTCCGTTCGCCGTTTTCTCGTCAGATCTATCTGTGTTCTTGCTTTCTAGTCATAATGGCTAGCTTGCCTACTCCTCCTTTGTCACCAGATTTTGAAGTGCTTTACTTCAAGCAGAGACAAGGAGAAAATTTGAAAGATGCTTGGTATAGGCTTATGGAATCTTATCGTATTTGCAATTTAAAGGGGGACGCTAAGATCTTGCTTCATAATTTTTACATAGGATTGGCTTTGCATCATAGACAACTCCTAGATTTTGCCGCTAAAGGGAATTTTATTGAGCTTGATGCCAATGCTGCCTATGAAATTTTAGAAGGAATTTTGGGTGTTCCACCTCAAAAGAAGGGGTTTTCTTTTACCCCAGAGGGAGCTCAAATGTTGGACGAACTTGGTGATTTGCATAAACACATGGTTGAATTACAAAAATATAACAAACCCCTCAAACATCTCAATGGTAGTAGCAATCGCATGAATACTTTAATTACTCTTTGCAACAAGCGATTGGATATTTTGGATCTAAAAATGGTTTCTTTTCCTGAGAATTTAGGGAAGCTTAAAGTGCCTCCCGGGTTTGAGAAAACCCGTACCAAAGTAGCCAAAACTACAGATGACAAAACTTAGATCCTTCCTTTATGCCTAGCTAAGGGCGTAAAACGATAGCGCTTGTTGGGAGGCAACCCAATGAATAAAATTTATTTTTGCTTTTTGCTTTCTGTTCTTGAGTGTTTGCACAATTATGCTACTGTTATGATTGTGTTTTTTGTGTTTTAATTAGTGTTTGTGCCAAGTAAAGCCTTTAGGATCTTCTTGGGTGATAGTTGTTTGATCTTGCTGAAAAACAGAAACTTTTGCGCTCACAAAAACAATTCTAATTTTTAACCAGAGAGTGCTAAGATACCAATTCTTTTTGCAGAAGATTAATATACAAATTTATCAGGTCTTCCTAATTTTTCAGAATTTTTGGAGTTACATAAGTATTCGAAATAGTCAGATTGTTACAGACTGTTATGTTTTTGACAGATTCTGTTTCTGTTTTCTTTGTGTTGTGTGCTTGTTTTAATGATTATATGGTTTTCTTTGATGAGTTTTTTCCATAGAAAAGTTGGAATACAGTAGATATAATCCAAGAATAAAATATGAATTGGTTTGATACAGTACTTATAGTAGTGATTTGCTTTCTTATACTAACGGATCTCACGAAGGTTTTGTTGAGTTTTGTGTGATTGAAGTTTTCAAGTTTTGGGTTATCTTACGATGGATGAAGGAATAAGGAGTAAGAAGAGCCTAAGCTTGGGGATGACCTGGCATCCCAAGCTATTATCCAAAGAGATCAAGCAACTAAGCTTTGGGATGCCCCGAGTGGCATCACCTCTTTCTTCTAACCACCATCGGTATTTTACTCGAAGCTATATTTTTGTTCGTCACATACTATGAGTTTTTCTTGGAGCGTCTTGTATGATATGAGTCTTTGCTTGTTTTATTTTGCTTTTTAAGTCTTGATTACTTGCTGTACACACCTATTTGAGAGAGCCAAAATTATGCCATGACTTGTTAGAATTGCTCTCTATGCTTCACTTAAATCTTTATGAGCTATGGATTTGCTCTAGTGCTTCACTTATATCTTTTTGAGCACGGTATGCTTAGTTATTTTTTGAAGAAATACTCTCTTGCTTCACTTAGATTTATTTGAGAGTTAGTAAAATTTTCAAGAAATTCTCTCTTGCTTCACTTAAATTATTTTGAGATAAAGAAAAATTATGCTCATGATCTTCACTTATATTTGTTTGAGCTTATCAAAAGCAACACATGAAAATTAGTCCCAAAGTGATAGATATCCAAGAAGGATATAATAAAAACTTTCATGAAGATCATTGGACAAAATAAACTTGATTCCTTGTAATAGTTTTGAGATATGATGATGTGATATGTAAGTCATGTTGATGAGTAATTGTGCTTTAGTAAGAATATTGGTGTTAAGGTTTGTGATTCCTATGCAAGCACAAAAGTCAATAGTTATGCAATGAAATTACATCCTACTTGTGGTGCATTATTCGGTTTTAATTATGCTTAATGCTTGCTTATGAGATTATTCGTTTCTTGGTTGGTCGCTTCTCAATCTTTTGCTAGCCTTCATTTTGCACTAAGTATGATCTCTACTTGTGCATCCAAAATTCTTTAAACCAGTTTTGCCACATGAGTCCACTATACCTACCTATATGCGGTATTCTTTTGCCATTCTAAGCAAATTTGTATGTGCCATCTCTAATTTTCAAAATAAACTTCTCTTTTATGTGTTCGTACTGCTCGCGGAGCGGTGAGGGGTCGCTAATATTTTCCATGCTAGATGTGTTATTCTCACGATGAGTGTTTATTCACTTGTCATTGCACGAGAGTAAGGCAAAGGTATTAGGGATGCCTAGTCCCGAAATGAAAAATGAATTAACTTTATGTTGTCAAATAATATATTCCTTGGAAAGTGTTGGTATGGAAGGCAACCGTGGATACGGCTAGCCATGGAAAGTGAAAGTATGGTGGAAAAAGGAATAAACTTTATTTTCTGTTTAGGAATCGCCTATGATATATCTAGCATGGAAAGTGTTGGGAACTCTAAGTGGTTTTAGTGGGTGGGAAAGGCACACCTCCCAAAATGTTTTTATCTCTAAGTTTTTCGCTTTGAGATCTAGCACCTCTACAAATCCCTACTTCCCTCTGTGAAGGGCCTTTCTTTTACTTTATGCAATTTTTATTTTGAATTTGAATCTCCATCTTATCTTATAAAAGCACCAACTAGGAGGCAATATGATCGTACTTGAGTATTGGGTGTAGCTAATATGCGAGTGTGTTTCATGAATGGATCAATGATTGAGCATGATGGGCTAGGGATAACTTATTTTAGCGTTGATATTTTGAAAGACATGGTTGCTTGTTGCTATGCGTGAGTATTTAAGTTATCATGTCAAAACTAGACTATTGCTTTGAAACGTATAAAAGTCCAAATGTCCATGCTATAAAGAAAAGAATATGATATGACATGTTAGGCAGCATTCCACATCAAAAATTCTGTTTTTATCACTTACCTACTCGACGATGAGCATGATTTAAGCTTGTTGATGCTGATACGTCTCCAACATATCTATAATTTTTTACTGTTCCATGCTGTTATATTATCAATCTTGGATGTTTTATAATCATTTTTTGGTACTAACCTATTGACATAGTGCCAAGTGCCAGTTGTTGTTTTCTGCATGTTTTTTACATCGCAGGAAATCAATACCAAACGGAGTCCAAATGCAACAGAACTTCACAGAGATTTTTTATGGACAAGAAGACACCCAATGGGCTAAGGCAGCGCCTGGGGGGTGCTCCGAGGGGAGCACAACCCACCAGGGCGCGCCAGGAGGCCCAGGCGCGCCCTGGTGGGTTGTGCCCACCTCGGGTGCCCCCCGGACCGCCTCTTTGCTCTATAAATACCCCCATATTCCATAAACCCTAGGGGAGTCGACGAAAATCAATTCTAGCTGCCGCAGAGTCCAAAACCACCAGATCCAATCTAGACACCATCACGGAGGGGTTCACCACTTCCATTGTTGCCTCTCCGATGATGCGTGAGTAGTTCTTTGTAGACCTACGGGTCCATGTTAGAAACTAGATGGCTTCCTCTCTCTCGCTGGATTCTCAATACAATGGTCTCTTGGAGATCCATACGATGTAACTCTTTTTGCGGTGTGTTTGTTGGGATCTGATGAACTTTGAGTTTATGATCAGTTATATCTTTTTATATCCATGAAAGTTATTTGAGTTTCTTTGATCTCTTATATGCATGATTGCTTATAGCCTCATATTTCTTCTTCGATATTTGGGTTTTGTTTGGCCAACTTGATCAATTTATCTTGCAATGGGAAGAGGTGCATTGTAGTGGATTCGATCTTACAGTGCTTGATCCCAGTGACAGATGGGGAACCGACAAGTATGTATCGTTGCTACTAAGGATAAAACGATGGGTTCTATTTCTACATAAATAGATCTTCTCTACATCATGTCATCGTTCTTATTGCATTACTCTGTTTCTCCATGAACTTAATTGTAAGTGCATCTAGTGCCCCTTAGTGATTTTGGTGTATTGAAGACTTATAGGTCAAGGGACTGATGCATTTGTGAGTGTACACAGGTCTATAAGTCTATGAGGAGTTTGATATTTACAGGGGGGGGGGGGGGGGGGGGGGGGGGGGGGGGGGGGGGGGGGGGGGGGGGGGGGGGGGGGGGGGGGGGGGGGGGGGGGGGGGGGGGGGGGGGGGGGGGGGGGGGGGGGGGGGGGGGGGGGGGGGGGGGGGGGGGGGGGGGGGGGGGGGGGGGGGGGGGGGGGGGGGGGGGGGGGGGGGGTATGCTTACCCTAACGTTTGATATTTACAGAGAAAGTCGACCCCTAAAAATGAAGTTTTTCGACTGAAGACTTTGGATTTCTGAAGACTTTCTGAAGACTTTGAAAGTGAAGAAATTGGTGTGACCTTGAAGACTTGGTATTCATTTGAGGAACATGAAGCGTGAAGACTCTTGTTTTCGTAGTTTCATTTTTCTCTTTCTTGAGTCATAGGAAACACCGTACTGTTAAAGGGGGTCGAGGAAATACTAAGGAAAAATTTCCACGTGATGGTCAACTCAAAATCCTACACCATGAAGTTCTTCTGCTCTCTGAGGAATTTGTTCCGACTGAGGAGTTAGGAATTCGCCAGTGCGGATTGCCTACAAGTGAGGAACATGATAGCCCTGAGGAATTTGAGCCTCAAATATCCGACCGTTGCTGTGCTACGCGCCAGCTGTCCCAAAATATCTACCCACCTAACGGTCATATCATTGAAGGGCATTTATGTCTTATCATGTCGGGCTGCTCCCTAGGCTATAAATAGCCGCCCCATACAACCACTAGCTGGTTGGCTGCTCGAAGAGAAACTGACACTTGTCATTTGAGAGCATCCCATCCTTCGAGGACTTTGAGCGAAAATCATCAAGTGAGGAAAACCCAAACCCAAACACCTACAAACCCAAAATGATTGAGCATCACTGAAGAGATTGATCCTGCGTGGATCCGACTCTTGTTACCTTTGAAGACTGTGCATCTTCCAGAGGGTTAGGTGTCATGGTCTAGAGCATCCAAGAGGAAATTGTGGATCGCCGAGTGACCGAGTTTGTGAAGGTTTGGAAGTCACCTGAAGACGTACCACGAGTGATTGGGCGAGGTTTGTGTGACCTTAGCTCAAGGAGAATACGGTGAGGACTGTGTGTCCGGGACTGTGTGTCCTCAGGTTTAAATACCTAGCCGCTCCAACCAGGTGTACAACTGTCACAGCAGTTGGAACTGTTCTACCAAATCATTGTCTTCACCAAGCCTACTGGTTCTATTTCCTCAACTCTTTCATTTCCTCATTTACTGTGTTGTGTGCTTGTTCATATCTGTTTGAAGACTTTGACTGAAGACTTTCTCAATTTCCTCAGTTCAATTTCTTCAGTCTGTTTGTCTTCTTCCTGTTTTATCTTGTGCTTACGCTTCCTGTACTCTGTGTCTGTTTTCATTTCATCATGATGTCCATGTTTATGTTCTGTCATGTATGCTTCTGAGTACTTATTCCGCTGCAAGTAGTTCTTCGTTTAAGAATTTCCTCATCCTGAAATTCCTCAATGAAGAATTCATAAATATCGCCTATTCACCCCCCTCTAGTCGACATAACGCACTTTCAATTGGTATCAGAGCAAGGTACTCCCTTGTTCTGTGTGATTTTGGTTTAACCGACTGGAGTTTTAGTTATGTCGACCGCAGGTATGATCAAGGTCTCTGCTGGGTGTCCTACCTTCAATGGGATGGACTACCCCTACTGGAAAAATAAGATGCGAATGCATCTTGAGGCAATTGATAATGATCTCTGGTATGTTGTGGAAAATGGTGTTCCCTCAGTCTCACCTTCTCTGAACGCTACTGATGTGAAGAGATTCAAGCAACTCGATTACCAAGCGAAGAACATCATATGTGGCCATCTGAGCAAAGGGCAGTACGGAAGTGTGAGTGCTTTGGAAACTGCTAAGCTTATCTGGGATAGGCTGTCCAAGGTCAATGAAGGAGTCTCAACACAACGTGACTCTTGAGTTGACGTTCTTCGCAATCTCTTCAACCGCTTCAAGAGACTCGACAATGAAAATGTTCAGAAAACCTTCGATCGCCTCACTGACATCTCAAATGAGCTTCAAGCACTTGGTGCCACTGACATCACCGAGCATGAGGTGGTGAAGAAATTGCTGAGATCGCTTGATTCCTCATTTGATACTCTTGCACTGATGATACAAGAACGTGGAGATTACAAGTCACTTGATCCTACCGATATCCTCAAGAGGCTAAACACTCATGAGTTCCAGCACGCTGAGAAGAGAGATCTCTATGGTTCGAAGTATGGCAGATCACGTGCCCTGAAGGCCAAGGCTGTCTCTGAATCTAAAAGTGAAGATTCTGGTAGTAGCCTTGGTGATCCTGAAGAACTGAGCCAGGAGCTAGTACTACTCGTGAAGAAATTCCAGAAGTTCTCTAGACGTGGTCATTTTGGAAAATCCTCAAGGAGCAATGATTCCTCATCCAGTGACTATAAGAAGAGACTTTTCCACAAATGCAAGAAACCCGGTCACTACATTCAAGACTGTCCTCAGTGGGAAAAGGAATCAAAGAAGAAGAAATACAAGGATTACAGTTCTGATGACTCAAAGAAGAAGAAGAAATCTTCAAAGTCTTCATCATCAAAATCCTCAAAGTCTTCATCTTACAAGAAGAGCTGCTCCAAGAAGGCTCGGGCATTCATTGGCAAGGAAATGGATTCTGAAGCTGAATCTAAGGAACATGAGGAAGAGGAGGCATCTGAGGAGTCAGAATCTGGTGTGGCGAGTCTAGCTCTCACTACTGCGTTCATCAGCAAGTCCATCTTCAACACTGAAGAAAATGGCTTCACCAACAAGGCTGATGAAGGCAATGATGACTACGCTCCCACCTATTGCTTCATGGCAAAAGGTGCCAAGGTACTCCAATACCCCTCCTCTGAATCAAGTGAGGATGAATCTGATGAAAACCTCAAGCCTAGCTACTCTAAACTTGCTAAGATTGCTGTGAAACAACAAAAGGCTTTTGAAAAGGTTCAAAACATGCTAGATAAAAGTGATGATATGTTGGGTGAAGAAATGGATCGCACTAAAACCTTGACTGAAAATCTTCAGAGACTTCAGTCTAAGTTTGACAACCTTCAAAGTCATCATAACACTCTCTTATCTGATCATCAGAAGCTTTCTTATGAATTTCTTCAAAGAAAGCAAGATCTTGAAAAGTAAGGGTGAGTTATGAAGATCTTCAGAAGGAGCGCGATTCATTACTTGCTCAACATATCAGCGCTACCCAGGAAGAATTTATTCCTCCATGTTTGAAGTGCATTGAACGAGAATCTGCTAATTCTTCACCTGAATGTACAAATGCTTCTTCTGCTAAAAATTCTTCACTTGTCTCTGCTGTCACTAATTCCTCATCTGAGGACATTGCTAGTATCACTGATGATGTAGGGCTAAAGGAATTGTATATGATAGGCATGTACAAAAGCCTCAAAGGGCATCAGGCTCTTTGTGATGTGCTTAAAAAGTAGATCCTCAACAGGAACCCTAGGAAAGAGGGTATTGCCTTTGAGAGGAAACTCAACACTGATGGGACTTACTGGAAGCCTGAGCAGTATCCCAAAACCTCATGGGTTGCTGCAAAGGGACCTCCAGTAGATCCATCTACTTTATCTGGCTTTACATGTGAATCTCCTCATTCTACTGATGAGTCATTTGACTCCAACTATAAACTGTTCAAGAATCAGAATGGTGAAGTATTTGCTAGATATGTTGGGACTGACTGCAGGAACGGTTCCCCTATGAAGAAAATCTGGGTTCCCAAAAGGTGCCTTGAAAATCTTCAGGTGAATGTCATCATGACACCACCTGTGAAGAATAGGAACCCCAGACCAAATTCTTCATATGGATCCAAGTCCTCATACGGACCAAATTCCTCACGTGGATCAAATTCCTCAAAAGGATCAAAGTCCTCATATGAACATCATCGTGCTAACTCTTCTGTTTCGCAGGGAAGATTTAAGGGTTATGAATATGAGCATTATTCTTCAAACCATTATGTTCACAAGTCCTCAAAGAATTTCTCTGCTTATTCATATGCTTACCCTAACTCCTCTTATGTGAAACGAAGTGGACTGGCTTCTATGCCACCTTTCTCATATGGAGCTCGCAGAGTGATGAACTCTTTGACACCCCTTCAGATGTGGGTGGTGAAGAAAAAGAACTAATCTCTCATGCAGGGTCAGGTCTCCAGATGTACTTAAACGTCTGAAGAATTTGCTGGAGACCTGAAAAATGCCTGAAAGGACGCAGGCTAATCATGAAGAAATGAACTTTCATTTCTCACGTCCTCATATTGTTTTATCTGTTCCACTTCTTGATGAAATTGACTGATGAATTTGATTTCATATTCTTCACTGATGAAGTATATGAAGCTACACTAATTCATCTGCAGGATGATCAACCCAAAGCCAATGAGTGGGTCCTTGATAGTGGATGTACAAATCACATGACTGGTGACAAGAATCTATTGATGGATGTTCACTTATCTCCATCGCATCTGAAGCATATCATCTTCGCTGACGAAGGCAAAAGCAAGGTATTGGGTCTAGGTAAGGTTGCGATCACAAAGGATCGACACATGGACAAAGTCATGCTTGTCGAGTCCTTAGGATACAACCTCATGTCTGTCTCAATGCTTTGTGATCTTGATATGGTTGTTATCTTTGGCAAGTATCGTTGTGTTGTGATCATGGAAGCTGACAATTCCAAAGTCTTCGAAGGCTTTAGGAGAGGAGATCTGTATATTGTTGATTTCTCTACAGGACCACAACCAGCTATATGTCTACTTGCAAAAGCTTCAGAAGGCTGGCTATGGCATCGACGACTTGGTCATGCTAGCATGAGGAATCTACACACGCTCGCGAAGAAGAAGCATGTCATTGGCATTCACAATGTCAAATTCCTCAAGGCTCACTTGTGCGGAGCCTGTGAAGCTGGAAAATGACCAAGGCCAAGCATCCAGCGAAGACTATCATGACTACTACTCGACCATTTGAATTGCTTCACATGGATCTCTTTGGTCCTAATCATTATTCAGCAGTTACAAATGATGCATCTCTATATGGCTTTGTTATTGTTGATGATTACTCTCGTTACACATGGGTACATATTGTCACTTACAAACATGAAGTGCAGGAAGTCTTCAAACGATTTTCCTCGAGGGCTTCAACCAACTTTGGTGTGAAGATCAAGCACATCAGAAGTGACAATGGAACTGAGTTCAAGAATTCTGGTCTTGATGATTATCTTGATGAACTCGGTATTACTCATGAGTTATCTGCTCCTTATACTCCTCAGCAGAATGGAGTCGTGGACCGCAAGAACAGGACTCTTGTTGAGATGGCTCGCACTATGCTTGATGAGTACAAGACACCTCGTCGTTTCTGGATTGAGGCAATTGATACTACATGCCACATCATCAACAGGGTATATCTTCACAAATTCTTCAAGAAGACTGCTTATGAACTCCTCACTGACAAGAAACCCAATGTGAGTTATTTCAAAGTCTTCGGTGCTAAATGTTGGATTAGAGATCCTCATCACAATTCTAAATTTGCACCGAAAGCACATGAAGGTTTCATGCTAGGTTATGGAAAGGACTCGCACACCTACAGAGTCTTCAACAATGTTCACCACAAAGTTGTTGAAACTGTAGATGTGCGGTTCGATGAAACTAATGGCTCGCAAAGAGAGCACCTACCTTCTGTGTTAGATGAACAGTCACCTGAGGAAACTATTAAGTTCAAGGCTACTGAGGATGTCATTCCTACCGAAGAATCTGTTGAAGAAATCATTCCAGAATGTGAAGAACGTCATGCTGATGCACCTGAACAAAATGGTGCTGAAGAAAATGCAGATCCAAATCCTCGACGACAACCCGCTCATCCTCGTGTTGCAAACGAAGTGCAAATTGAGAAAATCATCAGTGACATCAACATTCCAGGTCCTCTCACACGCTCAAAAGCTTCACATTTGTCTAACTTTTGTGGGCACTTTGCTTTTGTCTCTATCACAGAGCCCACTAAGGTAGATGAACCATTTCTGGAGCCTGAGTGGATTCAAGCTATGCAAGAGGAATTACATCAATTCGAGCTCAACAACGTCTGGGAACTGGTCAAACGTCCAGATCCTCGCAAGCACAATATCATTGGCACAAAGTGGATCTACCGCAACAAGCAAGATGAAAATGGCCTTGTGGTGAGGAATAAGGCACGGCTTGTAGCTCAAGGCTACACACAGGTTGAAGGAATTGATTTCGATGAAACTTTTGCACCTGTTGCTAGACTAGAGGCTATTCGCATATTACTTGCTTATGCTAACCATCATGATATCACCTTATATCAAATGGATGTGAAAAGTGCATTCCTCAATGGTAAGCTTGAGGAAGAAATATATGTTGCTCAACCCCCAGGTTTTGAAGATCCAAAGCATCCCGACAAAGTCTTCAGACTCAATAAGGCCCTCTATGGAATCAAGGAGGCCCCTCGGGCGTGGTATGATACTTTGAAGGAATTCCTCATGAAGAAAGGCTTCAAACCCGGTTCACTTGACCCAACTCTTTTCACTAAATCTTATGATGGTGAATTGTTTGTGTGCCAAATTTATGTTGATGATATCATTTTTGGCTGTACTGACCAACGTTACAATGATGAATTTGCCTATATGATGAGTGAAGAATACCTATATGATGAGTGAAGAATACCAAATGTCTATGATGGGAGAATTGAAATTCTTCTTAGGTCTTCAAATTCGTCAACAGCGCAATGGCATATTCATATCTCAGGAGAAATACCTCAAGGACGTATTGAGGAAATTTGGCATGCAACATTGCAAAGGCGTCAAAATCCCTATGCCCACAAATGGCCATCTATGCACTGATGAAAATGGTATTGACTTCGATCAAAAGGTATACCGCTCCATGATTGGTTCTTTATTGTATTTATGTGCATCTAGGCCAGATATTATGCTTAGTGTTTGCATGTGTGCCCGATTTCAAGCTACATCGAAGGAATCACACCATAAGGCTGTGAAGCATATTCTTTGATATCTAGCTCACACACCAACACTTGGATTATGGTATCCCAAGGGCTCGGCTTTTGATCTCATTGGTTATTCGGACTCTGACTATGCTGGTGATTGTGTGGACCGCAAGTCAACATCAAGCACATGCCATTTCCTCGGATGATCTTTGGTCTATTGGTCCTAGAAGAAACAGAACTGTGTATCACTGTCTACTGCTGAAGCTGAGTACATTGCTGCTGGTTCTTGCTGTGCTCAATTGCTGTGGATGAAGCAAACTCTCAAGGACTACGGCGTCAACATGAAGAATGTGCCTCTCTACTGTGACAATGAGAGTGCAATCAAGATTGCTCATAACCCAGTTCAGCACTCGAAGACAAAGCACATTCAGATTCGTCATCATTTTCTTCGTGATCATGTGTTGAAGGGCGACATTTCTATTGAGCATGTGAAGACTGAAGAACAGCTAGCCGATATCTTCACAAAGCCCTTGGATGAGAAGAGATTTAGTAAGTTGCGGTGTGAGCTAAATATCTTAGAATCTTCAAATGTTCTTTGGAAAGGACACTCATCCTAACACTTATGCAAAATTGATGACTTAGATGTGCAACACATGAAGAAACATTTTTCTTCAATCAATGAAGATTAACACTCTAAGTGTGAAGAAATTAACGAAGAATTTGATTCTCAGAACCCTAAGACAATTGTACGTGGTGTCTGAAATCATCATTCTTATACGGTGGGTCACGCCACCACCAAAAGTTGAAAATCTTCAATTTGAGTTTTTCCTCATTTCTGAAATTCCTCAGTTGTTCATTTTCTTCATCTTTGCAATGTCTTCACTCTTTCCGCTGTTGTTCTTCATTGGCTATAGCTATATAGATGAGTTTATGTCCTCTACAACATTCACTTATTGCTAATTCTTCAAGTTGCCTTTTCTACTAAGTGAATGTGATCAGACCCTTCCCCCTCTATGCTAAACTCAACCCAGTCTATTCACTAATTCTTCATGTGCGTTCTATTTGAAACTCATTCAAAATCTTCATCGTGTCCTTGTCAGCTGAAGAATTTGTGAATGAAACCTTAAAACTTATCTTATCTAAATTTTCGGCTTTTGCCGCTCAAATCGCTCCGCAACCCACGATAATACTTATCTATTCACCCACGATCACACACGATCGCCACCTCTCAGTACGTGGGTGACACATGTCATGCGAATGAGAAGGGTCAGGGGCAAGTTTGTCCAATTTCTTCGGACGAGTGGTTTTTCACTTTGGCTATAAATACCCCTCCCCTTCCTCACTTCGTTTTTACCCCGCTCAACCTCTCTCCCGCTCGAGCTTCTCAAACCCTAGTGCCGCCACTACTTCCATCATCGCCGGTGAGGAAGAGCTTCACTACCTCGACCTCGTCGCCGTCGTACTCGTGCCGACCGCGGAAATCTTCACTCCGCCGCCGCCGTAGCTGTCTTCCTCTACCAAGTTAGGGCGTGGAAGATCTGAACTGACGAGCCTCTCATCTACACTTCCCAGTTTGTCGTGTTCTTCATCAAGGGTAATTAAAAGTTACTTTTACTTCCCTCGTTGATTCAGATGTTTTCTACAAAATCTTCAAAAGGTGTTTATTCTTCAAATCTTCTCAGACGAAACACCTCTCACATCATCTGTTCTTGATCTGTTTCCCTAAGCATCATTTTTTTCAAGATTCCTCAATTGTGTGGATTTCTAATCTATACAACTCTGGAACCTAAGACAAAAAGCGCTTAGTGAAATTCCTCAAGACTCATCTGGTCAAATTCCTCAAACTTGTTCTTTTTGAAAAACTTCTGAGAACGCATATGACCTCTCCAAATTCCTCGCAACTATATTCTGTTCATAGGTACACATGTCTGCTGCTGAGTCACTAGGTTCTCATCAACTTAACTAATTTGTAGCGTTCCTCAAAGAAAAGTTGCACACCTCTTCAGAGAATTCTGTTGTTCATATTCCTCAGCTGAAGAAAATGGCTAACGGCAAGAAGCCACAGAATGGTGGAAAGAGGCATGAGGTCAACACTGCTTTCGAAATCCCAGATGACATTTACAAGGATTATTGCACTCCCGATGAGGCCAAATATGGCAAGGAGGATAAAAATCAGTGCAAGGTGTGCATACAAAGAATAGAGAGGAGATGGGCACGGGAATGGAGGGAGTACATATATGTCACTCCTAAGTACATGAAGAAATTCGCTCTTAACCCTCCATGCCCAAGACCTCCGTTGGCACCTGGCCAAGAAGCTGACCCCACCAGCCTCAAGCGTGGTGAGGATTATCCTAATGAATGGGCTAAGCGCCAGGCCAAACTAGCAAAAATGGCTAAGGATGCAGTGAGGAAATTTAATGAAGACTCTGCTGTTGCTGCTGCCACTGCTGAGGCCTCTGCAAGCAAGCCAAAGAAGGCCATGGCAAAGAAGCCTGCTCATAAGCCAAGTGCTTCAACCTCTATGCCCTCACAGCCAAGTTCCTCAGCAATGCCCTCACGGCCAATTTCTTCAAAGCCCTCACGGCCAATTCCTCAAGCTGCACCAGCTCCCCCAAAGTCCTCAGCTCCTCCGACCAAATCCTCAGCACCTGTGCATCTCGCCTCGTGCCAAAGGACAACAGGCATCTCTATTGCCTCAGGAGCCTCTGGAAGTTCTTCAGCTCCTCCAAATTCCTCAACTGGCCCCACACTGCTAAAGACAAAGGCCACTGCTGGACGAGGCTCTCGACCAAGTCCTCACAAGAAGCGGGTCGCCTTTCAAGTGCTGTCTGATGAAGATGAAGCTGATGATGAAGAACTTGCTGAAATCATCAGGGACAGGCAGCTCAGGGCCGCTAGATCCAAAGGCACAAATGTGCCTCTGCTTTTGGATCCAAAATTGATCCTTGATTACATTGATCTCTGGCACAAGGACCCCAACACTCCTATGCCTGACTTCAAGTTGACTCCTGGCCAAAGTCATATGTTGACTGCCTTCATTCAGGAAGAAAAATGGAAATTTGAAAAGGCCAGGCAGTTGAAGAAAGCGCAGTACAAGAAGGAGCGCTTCCTGAAGAAAAACGTTATCTCTATGACAACTGAAGAACTTGTCACTATTCAATCTGAGATCAAGAAACTCAGTGATGAATTTGACGCATACCGCGCTGATTGGCTGGGAGCCAAGGTCCGTTTTGTGAAACTAGCTGACGGATTCACTACAAATGTTGCAGCCCCAACGCAACAAGAAATTCCTCAGGCTGAGGCATCTGCTCAGCCGACTGAAGAACATGCCAGCACCGCTGATGACAATTAGGCTGCTGAAGAAACTGCTAGTGTCAGGGCTGATGACTGCATTCCAGCCTCTGATGACTCTGCCAGGGCAACAACTAGTGTTGCGCCTGAAGAAATTGTCAAGACAGCTGAAGCTTCAATGGCTGTGCCTGAAGACACTGAAAATGCCAGGGCAACTGCATCAGTTGCGCCTGAAGTAAATGAGCCAATTTCCGCTGCTCCTCCGACACCTACAACAAGTCCAATTCTTCCTTCTGCATCAGATGCGAAGAAGACCAAGGCTGCAGAGCGTGCAGCTGAGAAGAAAAGGAAAGCATCAACTTCATCAGATTCTTCAGCTCCGAAGAAGATGAAGCCACTGACTAGCTCTTTTGAAAATCCGATTGATGTTATTCCTGTCTCATCCATGCCATCAAAGGACCTTGTTCCTTATGGTGAAGAATATGCGATCCCAAGTGGATCAGATGAAGATATTCCTTCTCCTGCTTCTTTAGAGCAGTTAGATGAAGAAATTGAAGCGGATGCAATCCCTTCAACCCCAATCATTTCATCGCCAATGCCTCAGTTCACTGCTGAAGAGGCTGGTGTTCATGAAATGAGTGATGTAGAAGAGGATGTGGACATTGGAAGCACCACACCAGTGATGAATGATGACTTTTGGGAAAGTCAGCACCCCAATTCTCCTTTGTTCACACCTTTGCAACAAATTCCTCAGTCCCCAGTGACTACAGTTCAAATGGGACCTGAAGAACTGCACCCCACACCGTCTGTCCATGAAGAGATTCCAGCCACTAGTGCTGATGAAATTGTAATGAAGAATTGAAGACCCAGGCTGCCACTGAAGAAGAACCTAAAATTCCTCAGCCTGTGGAACCTGAGATTGCAATTCCTGAGGTGGTGATGCAACTGACTGATACTCCTCAGCCCAAACCAAAGGATCCCTTCTCAAAGAAGCAGAAATTCAAGGCTGATGACCTCTTCGGCGAGCATGTGTTCTTCACTGATTATAACCCATATGACTCTGCTCGTCTTAGAAGGAAGCGTTTCTGGACTGCCAGCCAGGCCAACTTCTATTCTTCACTGCTTTTCAACAAAGACAAAGTCTTCGACCATGAGCATATTCCTCACGTTGACATGGAATCACTGCCTTGTTTCACCCCAGTCCTCAGTGTGCTTCATGATGCAGGACTGCTCAACTTTTGCTCTGACATTGTTTATTGGAATGAAGAGCTCATTCTTCAATTCTATGCAACGCTACATGTCACAGGAGATGCTGACGATATCAACTCTTGGGTATTGGACTGGATGACCGCAAATACTCACTACAAAGCACCGGCCTCTTAATTGCTTCATGCCCTGCCAATCAGTCCTCTCCTTGAAGGTGCTCATTGCCTGTACCATGAACCTGAACTTACTACTCATTACATGCAAGTTCTGATGAAGCCACTGAAGCCCGGTCAAGCCGCAAGGACCAAATTCCTCGTGAAGGAATAGCTTTATGTGCCTCGGACTGTCTATCGCATTCTGTCGAAGACATTGAGTCCAATCAAAGGCCACGACTCGAATGATGAAGATGTCATTGGCATCATGAAGAATTTGCTGTTCAATATCATGCATGGGATTCCTGTCAACTACCATGATTTCTTCATGAGGACTCTGGCAAATGTTGCACTCTCTCTGTTTGAGCTGAAGCCTTATGCTCCTTGGATTATGAGATTCCTCAGAACAAGGTCTTCACTCAACTACAAGGCTGATTTTCAGAATCACCTCAGCTACTTGCCCCCAATTGAAGTCCTCAAACGGACTTATTCCTCAGCTGATGAAAAGGGCAAGGCACCTACTGTTATTGATGAAGGCATTCATCCATTGGATGGTCAGTTTTGCAAAGATGCATCTTATTCCACCAATGATGACTCTGCCACTCATGACTCTGCCGCTAATGCTTCAAAGCCAACTCCTCAAGCCACAGCTCCAAGAGTGATGACTGACCATGAGCTTCTCCTCAGTCTTCACCAGAAGGTGGATCAAAACCACAAATGGGTTAAGCGTCAGTTTGGCTCTATTCTTCACAACATGGCTGCTACACACAATGCAGTGAAGAAAAACCATTTCTACCTCCATGAAGTCTTCGGTCGCACCTGGGCTATTTTATCACATCTGTATGGTGAAGAAGATCTGAAGCAAATGGGTCTCAAGGAGGACTTTGACTGGTCTGCACCTCCACCGAAGAAATTCAAGAAGGTCAAGGTTCCCTCCTTGGTGGCCAGCTCATATTCTTCATCACGCGACACGGACGAGCATGAAGACTTGGACGACACTGCGGCAGGCCCTACAACAACCAACGACCCCAACAACGCTGGCGCTCCTCCATCAACATGATATTCTTCAGGGACGTTAGTCCTCATTTTCAATCCTTTTGGTCATTCGATGACAAAGGGGGAGAAATTTGAGTTAGTCTTCAAGCGGGTCTACCTATATGGGCGTTTTTTTGCTAAGTTACAACTCTCGTTCTTTTGATGACTTTGTTGGACCGAGTTGTAAACTTAAACCCGATGGTGGTCTGATACTTTTGTGTGTTCTTCTGCATGCTTATTCCTCACATATGTTAATGCACGCATGCTGAATTACATCAGTCACCATATTTCATCATGCATTTCAAATTCTTCATATTATATGTCAAATGCGTGTATGAATTACAAGATATTGGGGGAGATCTCCATGATTCTACTCTTCAAGTGTGCATTGCTGCAAAAGCAAATTCCTCACTATGCACATCTTCAGGGGGAGCTCTTATATATCTTGCAATCAAATTCCTCAATTTCAGTATTTACACTTCATATGCTTATCCCCGTTGAAAACTTAACCTATATTGTCATCAATCACCAAAAAGGGGGAGATTTTAAGTGCATCTAGTGCCCCTTAGTGATTTTGGTGTATTGAAGACTTATAGGTTAAGGGACTGATGCGTTTGTGAGTGTACATAGGTCTATAAGTCTATGAGGAGTTTGATATTTACAGAGAAAGTTGACCCCTAAAAATGAAGTTCTTCGACTGAAGACTTTGGATTTCTGAAGACTTTGAAAGTGAAGAAATTGGTGTGACCTTGAAGACTTGGTATTCATTCGAGGAACATGAAGCGTGAAGACTCTTGTTTTCGTAGTTTCATTTTTCTCTTTCTTGAGCCATAGGAAACACCGTACTGTTAAAGGGGGTCGAGGAAATACTAAGGAAAAATTTCCACGTGATGCTCAACTCAAAATCCTACACCTACCAATCCCTTCGAGTGAAGCCATTGGAAATCTCATACAGTTCAGTCATATTCTTCAGTGACAGAGATGAAGTTCTTCTGGTCTTTGAGGAATTTGTTCTGACTGAGGAGTTAGGAATTCGCCAGTGCGGATTGACTACAAGTGAGGAACATGATAGCCCTGAGGAATTTGAGCCTCAAATATCCGACCGTTGCTGTGCTACGCACCAGCTGTCCCAAAATATCTACCCACCTAACGGTCATATCATTGAAGGGCATTTATGTCTTATCATGTCGGGCTACTCCCTAGGCTATAAAAAGCCGCCCCCTACAACCACTAGCTGGTAGGCTGCTCCGAGAGAAACTGACACTTGTCATTTGAAAGCATCCCATCCTCCGGGGACTTTGAGCGAAAATCATCAAGTGAGGAAAACCCAAACCCAAACACCTACAAACCCAAAGTGATTGAGCATCACTGAAGAGATTGATCCTGCGTGGATCCGGGGGGGGGGGGGGGGGGGGGGGGGGGGGGGGGGGGGGGGGGGGGGGGGGGGGGGGGGGGGGGGGGGGGGGGGGGGGGGGGGGGGGGGGGGGGGGGGGGGGGGGGGGGGGGGGGGGGGGGGGGGGGGGGGGGGGGGGGGGGGGGGGGGGGGGGGGGGGGGGGGGGGGGGGGGGGGGGGGGGGGGGGGGGGGGGGGGGGGGGGGGGGGGGGGGGGGGGGGGGGGGGGGGGGGGGGGGGGGGGGGGGGGGGGGGGGGGGGGGGGGGGGGGGGGGGGGGGGGGGGGGGGGGGGGGGGGGGGGGGGGGGGGGGGGGGGGGGGGGGGGGGGGGGGGGGGGGGGGGGGGGGGGGGGGGGGGGGGGGGGGGGGGGGGGGGGGGGGGGGGGGGGGGGGGGGGGGGGGGGGGGGGGGGGGGGGGGGGGGGGGGGGGGGGGGGGGGGGGGGGGGGGGGGGGGGGGGGGGGGGGGGGGGGGGGGGGGGGGGGGGGGGGGGGGGGGGGGGGGGGGGGGGGGGGGGGGGGGGGGGGGGGGGGGGGGGGGGGGGGGGGGGGGGGGGGGGGGGGGGGGGGGGGGGGGGGGGGGGGGGGGGGGGGGGGGGGGGGGGGGGGGGGGGGGGGGGGGGGGGGGGGGGGGGGGGGGGGGGGGGGGGGGGGGGGGGGGGGGGGGGGGGGGGGGGGGGGGGGGGGGGGGGGGGGGGGGGGGGGGGGGGGGGGGGGGGGGGGGGGGGGGGGGGGGGGGGGGGGGGGGGGGGGGGGGGGGGGGGGGGGGGGGGGGGGGGGGGGGGGGGGGGGGGGGGGGGGGGGGGGGGGGGGGGGGGGGGGGGGGGGGGGGGGGGGGGGGGGGGGGGGGGGGGGGGGGGGGGGGGGGGGGGGGGGGGGGGGGGGGGGGGGGGGGGGGGGGGGGGGGGGGGGGGGGGGGGGGGGGGGGGGGGGGGGGGGGGGGGGGGGGGGGGGGGGGGGGGGGGGGGGGGGGGGGGGGGGGGGGGGGGGGGGGGGGGGGGGGGGGGGGGGGGGGGGGGGGGGGGGGGGGGGGGGGGGGGGGGGGGGGGGGGGGGGGGGGGGGGGGGGGGGGGGGGGGGGGGGGGGGGGGGGGGGGGGGGGGGGGGGGGGGGGGGGGGGGGGGGGGGGGGGGGGGGGGGGGGGGGGGGGGGGGGGGGGGGGGGGGGGGGGGGGGGGGGGGGGGGGGGGGGGGGGGGGGGGGGGGGGGGGGGGGGGGGGGGGGGGGGGGGGGGGGGGGGGGGGGGGGGGGGGGGGGGGGGGGGGGGGGGGGGGGGGGGGGGGGGGGGGGGGGGGGGGGGGGGGGGGGGGGGGGGGGGGGGGGGGGGGGGGGGGGGGGGGGGGGGGGGGGGGGGGGGGGGGGGGGGGGGGGGGGGGGGGGGGGGGGGGGGGGGGGGGGGGGGGGGGGGGGGGGGGGGGGGGGGGGGGGGGGGGGGGGGGGGGGGGGGGGGGGGGGGGGGGGGGGGGGGGGGGGGGGGGGGGGGGGGGGGGGGGGGGGGGGGGGGGGGGGGGGGGGGGGGGGGGGGGGGGGGACCGTAATACTTATGCTATCTTGAGAGAAGCCACTAGTGAAACCTATGGCCCCCGGGTCTATTTTCCATCATATTAATCTCCCGTCAACGAGCTATTTCTGTCGTCGTTTATTTTGCAATCTTTACTTTCAATCTTTATCATAAAAATACCAAAAATATTATCTTATCATCTCTATCAGATCTAACTTTTGCAAGTGGCCGTGAAGGGATTGACAACCCCTTTATCGCGTTGGTTGCAAGGTTCTTATTTGTTTGTGTAGGTACGAGGGACTTGCGTGTGGCCTCCTACTGGATTGATACCTTGGTTCTCAAAAACTGAGGGAAATACTTACGCTACTTTGCAGCATCACCCTTTCCTCTTCAAGGGAAAAACCAACGCATGCTCAAGAGGTAGCAAGAAGGATTTCTGGCGCCGTTGCCGGGGAGTCTACGCACAAGTCAAGACATACCAAGTACCCATCACAAACTCTTATCCCTCGCATTACATTATTTGCCATTTGCCTCTCGTTTTCCTCTCCCCCACTTCACCCTTGCCGTTTTATTCGCCTCTTTTTCCATTCGCCTCTTTTTCGCTTGCTTCCTGTGTGTTCGTTCTCTGTACTGCCGTCATGTCTGAAACTGGGGAGGTTATCGTTGATAAGGATAATAGTATGGAAAACTTTGATGTTTTTGATGATCCTCTTGAAGATCCTACTATTTTACACACTAAAAAGTTTCGGATTGGTAGCGGTAATATTATTGGGAAAGGAGTTCCTCAAGATTTCTTTACTTGTGCTGGTACCTTACCCTCTATGGGTGGGTCTATTCTTCATAGAACTAGTAGTCTTGTGGAGGCTATATCCTTGCTCGTAGTTGAACTTGACAGACAATTTATTCATTTGCATCCTTGCATACAAAGGATCTTTCTAGAGTTCTCCAATATCGAGCATTCTTCTGTTAAGCGAGCGGCTACTATATTTTTGGCACATGAGTTCAGATTTATAATGAAAGAGGCCAATGAAATTTTTGCGCATTATAGGGTGGACGCTGGTCGTCCTCCCATTGTGGCTATCCTTTTTAATCAAGAAGATTTAATGCGCTTACGATCCTTAGATCATGTTGCTTACAATGAAAACCTTAGAAAAAAGGTTCCTACCGATGTTCTAGTTGATAGAGTTTCTGAAATTAATGATGACTTTGCTATTCAGAACAACGGGTTAGGTTTTTCTCTTGAACAAAGGCTCATTACTTATTGCCAAAAGAATGCTTATAATGATGAATTGGTTGTACAATATATGGGGCCAAAGGAGGAACCCATACCTCCCGAGCTTGACCTTGGGGACTTTTGTCCTATTAAATTTAGCCCTTTTGATTACTTTTGCTTGCCACAAAGAAAACATGCTGCAGAACGTAGGGAATATGAGATGAGTTTTCGTGATTTACCCTACTATCATTATGGCAATACCTAGATCTATCCTTGCCTTTATGCCTAGCTAGGGGCGTTAAACGATAACGCTTGTTGGGAGGCAACCCAATTTTATTTTGTTTCTTGCTTTTTGGTTCTGTTTAGGAATAAATAATCCATCTAGCTTCTGGTTAGATGTTTTTTGTGTGTTTTATTTAGTGTTTGTGCCAAGTAGAACCTTTGGGAAGACTTGGGTGAAGTCTTTTTGATCTTGCTGTAAAAAACAGAAACTTTAGCGCTCACGAGATTAGTTACAACTTTTTACTGGAGAGTGCTATTTAGTTGATTCTTTTTGCAGATGATTAATAGACAAATTCCTCACGTCAAGAAATTTATTTTAGAATTTTTAGAGTTCCATAAGTTTGCGTTAGGTACAGATTACTACAAACTGTTCTGTTTTTGACAGATTCTGTTTTTCGTGTGTTGTTTGCTTATTTTGATGAATCTATGGCTAGTATCGGAGGTTATGAACCATAGAGAAGTTGGAATACAGTAGGTTTAACACAAGTATAAATAAATAATGAGTTCATTACAGTACCTTGAAGTGGTGTTTTGTTTTCTTTCGCTAACGGAGCTCACGAGATCTTCTGTTAAGTTTTGTGTTGTGAAGTTTTCAAGTTTTGGGTGAAGATTTGATGGATTATGGAACAAGGAGTGGCAAGAGCCTAAGCTTGGGGATGCCCAAGGTACCCCAAGGTAAAATATAATGACAACCCAAAAGCCTAAGCTTGGGGATGCCCCGGAAGGCATCCCCTCTTTTGTCTTCGTCCATCGGTAACTTTACTTGGAGCTATATTTTTATTCACCACATGATATGTGTTTTGCTTGGAGCGTCTTGTATGATTTGAGTCTTTGATTTTTAGTTCACCACAATCATCCTTGCTGTACACACCTTTTGAGAGAGACACACATTAATCGGAATTTATTAGAATACTCTATGTGCTTCACTTATATCTTTTGAGCTAAACAATTTTGCTCTAATGCTTCACTTATATCTTTTAGAGCACGGTGGTGGTTATATTTTATAGAAATTATTGATCTCTCATGCTTCACTTATATTATTTTGAGAGTCTTTTAGAACAGCATGGTAATTTGCTTTGGTTATAAAATTAGTCCTAATATGATAGGCATCCAAGATGGATATACTAACAGCCTTTCATATAAAGTGCATTGAATACTAAGAGAAGTTAGATACTTGATAATTGTTTTGAGATATGAAGATGGTGATATTAGAGTCATGCTAGTTGAGTAGTTGTGAATTTGAGAAATACTTGTTCTAAAGTTTGTGATTCCCGTAGCATGCACGTATGGTGAACCGTTATGTGATGAAGTCGGAGCATGATTTATTTATTGATTGTCTTCCTTATGAGTGTCGGTCGGGGACGAGCGATGGTCTTTTGCTACCAATCTATCCCCCTTGGAGCATGCGCGTAGTACTTCATTTTGATAACTAATAGATTTTTACAATAAGTATGTGAGTTCTTTATGACTAATGTTGAGTCCATGGATTATACGCACTCTCACCCTTCCACCATTGCTAGCCTCTCTAATACCGCCAACCTTTCACCGGTATCATATACCCACCATATACCTTCCTCAAAACAGCCACCATACCTACCTATTATGGCATTTCCATAGCCATTCCGAGATATATTGCCATGCAACTTACCACCGTTCCATTTATTATGACACGCTTAATCATTGTCATATTGCTTTGCATGATCATGTAGTTGACATCGTATTTGTGGCAAAGCCATACATGTCACTCTTGATTCATTGCATATCCCGGTACACCGCCGGAGGCATTCACATAGAGTCATATTTTGTTCTAAGTATCGAGTTGTAATTCTTGAGTTGTAAGTAAATAAAAGTGTGATGATCATCATTATTAGAGCATTGTCCCATGTGAGGAAAGGATGATGGAGACTATGATTCCCCCATAAGTCGGGATGAGACTCCGGAAGAAAGAAAAAAAAAGAGGCCAAAAAAAAAGAGAAGGCCCAAATAAAAAAAGAAAAAGAAAAAAATGATGAGAGAAAAAGAGTGAAGGGACAATGTTACTATCCTTTTTCCACACTTGTGCTTCAAAGTAGCACCATGATCTTCATGATAGAGAGTCTCTTATTTTGTCACTTTCATATACTAGTGGGAACTTTACATTATAGAACTTGGCTTGTATATTCCAATGATGGGCTTCCTCAAAATGCCCTAGGTCTTCGTGAGCAAGCGAGTTGGATGCACACCCACTTAGTTTCTTTTGTTGACCTTTCATACACTTATTGCTCTAGTGCATCCGTTGCATGGCAATCCCTACTCACTCACATTGATATCTATTGATGGGCATCTCCATAGCCCATTGATACGCCTATTTGATGTGATACTATCTTCTCCTTTTCGTCTTCTCCACAACCACCATTCTATTCCACCCATAGTGCTATGTCCATGGCTCACGCTCATGTATTGCGTGAAGATTGAAAAAGTTTGAGAACATCAAAAGTATGAAACAATTGTTTGGCTTGTCATCGGGGTTGTGCATGATTTAAATACTTTGTATGGTGAAGATAGAGCATAGCCAGACTATATGATTTTGTAGGGATAACTTTCTTTTGCCATGTTATTTTGAGAAGACATGATTGCGTTGTTAGTATGCTTGAAGTATTATTATTTTCATGTCAATAATAAAATTTTGTCTTGAATCTTTCGGATCTGAACATTCATGCCATAATAAAGGAAATTACATTGAGAAATATGCTAGGTAGCATTCCACATCAAAAATTCTGTTTTTATCATTTACCTACTCAAGGACGAGCAGGAATTAAGCATGGGGATGCTTGATACGTCTCCAACGTATCTATAATTTTTGATTGTTCGATGCTATTATATATTCTGTTTTGGATGTTTAATGGGCTTTATTATACACTTTATTATTATTATTGGGACTAACCTACTAACCCAAGGCCCAGTGCAAATTGCTGTTTTTTTGCCTATTTCAGTGTTTCGCAGAAAAGGAATATCAAACGGAGTCCAAACGGAATGAAACCTTCAGGCGAGTTATTTTTGGAACAAACATGATCTGGAGGACCTGGAGTGGACGTCAAGAAACAACCGAGGAGGCCACAAGGCAGGGAGGCGCGCCTGCCCCCTGGGCGCGCCCCCCACCCTCATGGGCCCCTAGTAGCTCCACCGACCTACTTCTTCCTCCTATATATACCTACGTACCCCGAAACCATCCAGGAGCACCACGAAAACCTATTTCCACCGCCGCAACCTTCTGTACCCGTGAGATCCCATCTTGGGTCCTTTTCCGGCACTCCGCCGGAGGGGGCATCGATCACGGAGGGCTTCTACATCAACACCATAGCCTCTCCGATGATGTGTGAGTAGTTTACCACAGACCTTCGGGTCCATAGTTATTAGCTAGATGGCTTCTTCTCTCTCTTTGGATCTCAATACAAAGTTCTCCTCGATCTTCTTGGAGATCTATTTGATGTAACTCTTTTTGCGGTGTGTTTGTCGAGATCCGATGAATTGTGGGTTTATGATCAAGATTATCTATGAACAATATTTGAATCTTCTCTGAATTCTTTTATGTATGATTGGTTATCTTTGCAAGTCTCTTCGAATTATCAGTTTGGTTTGGCCTACTAGATTGATCTTTCTTGCAATGGGAGAAGTGCTTAGCTTTGGGTTCAATCTTGCGTTGCTCGATCCCAGTGACACATATTGTATTGTTGCCACCGAGGATAAAAAGATGGGGTTTATATCATATTGCTTGAGTTTATCCCTCTACATCATGTCATCTTACCTAATGCGTTACTCTGTTCTTATGAACTTAATACTCTAGATGCATGCTGGATAGCGGTCGATGTGTGGAGTAATAGTAGTAGATGGAGGCAGGAGTCAGTCTACTTTCGCGGATGTGATGCCTATATACATGATCATGCCTAGATATTCTCATAATTATGCACTTTTCTATCAATTGCTCGACAGTAATTTGTTCACCCACCGTAATACTTATGCTATCTTGAGAGAAGCCACTAGTGAAACCTATGGCCCCCGCGTCTATTTTCCATCATATTAATCTCCCGTCAACGAGCTATTTTTGTCGCCGTTTATTTTGCAATCTTTACTTTCAATCTTTATCATAAAAATACCAAAAATATTATCTTATCATCTCTATCAGATCTCACTTTTTCAAGTGGCTGTCGGTGTCAAAACCGGTGGATCTCGGGTAGGGGGTCCCGAACTGTGCATCTAGGATCGATGGTAACAGGAGACGGGGGACATAATGTTTACCTAGGTTCGGGCCCTCTCTATGGAGGTAATACCCTACTTCCTGCTTCATTGATCTTGATGAATATGAGTGTTACAAGAGTTGATCTACCACGAGATCATAATGGCTAAACCCTAGAAGTCTAGCCTATCAGTATATGGTAATGAATCTGTCCTATCCGGACTATGCTCTCCGGTTTATATAGACACCGGAGAGATCTAGGGTTACATGAGGTCGGTTACATAGGAGGAAATCTTCATAATAGGTCGCCTAGCTTGCCTTCCACGCCAAGTAGAGTCCAATCCGGACACGGGTATTGTCTTCGACCTTCGTATCTTCACAACCCATCAGTCTGGCCCATGGATAACAGGCCGGACGCCCAAGGACCCCTTAGTCCAGGACTCCCTCAGTAGCCCCTGAACCTGGCTTAAATGACGAGGAGTCCGGCGCGCAGATTGTCTTCGGCATTGCAAGGTGGGTTCCCCTCCTTCCGAACTCCAAGATAGTCTTCGGACGTGATGATTGTATCCGGACCTGTTACACACCATATTCCACCGCAGAGAGAATATATATATTTCACACGAGCTCTATCAGCTGACAACTTCCTGTAACGTGATATCATGCCCGTCCGGTCATAATTTCGAACCGTTTTTCTTCTGCCACCCCACGTTTCAAAACGTGGTTGCTACTGGCACATCTTGTCGAAGCAGAGATCGTGTCCCTCTATTGCGGGATTCTCATCAATGCGGGCATGGGTAACCCAACCGTGCCATTTACACGGCCCTTGGGAATAGGCGAGTTTAAGGAGAGTAGGGAGGCGTTTGACATTCGCGGCCTCTATAAGGGGGTAAGGACTCCCTTCTTCTACCCACGCCCTTTCTCTTCCTCAGCCCTTCCATCCTTGAGCTCCAGCGCCCAAGCCTTAGCTTCTCTCTCGTTCGAGAAAATACTCCAAAGATGACCGGATCTGGAGCTGGAGGTAAGTGGATGGCCTCTTCCGTCAAAAAGAAGGACATCAAGGAGCTCCGGGAGGCCGGATATCTGGCCAAAGAGATCGCTCATCGACTCCCGGCCAAGGGACAGATCATCCCCACTCCCGAGCCTCATGAGAGGGTTGTGTTCCTTACACATTTCATCCGCGGGCTTGGGTTCCCTCTTCACCCATTCGTCCGTGGGTTGATGTTTTATTATGGGCTGGATTTCCATGACCTAGCCCCCAACTTCATCCTCAACATTTTGGCGTTTATCGTCGTTTGTGAGGCTTTTCTCCGCATCCCGCCTCACTTTGGCCTGTGGCTGAAGACCTTCAATGTGAGGCTGAAAGTTGTGCGGGGCCAGCAAGCAGAATGTGGAGGCGCTATGGTGGGCACGATGCCCAACGTCACCTGGCCCGAAGGTTCATTTGCGAAGACGGTGAAGGGGTGGCAATCGGGGTGGTTCTACATCACCGAGCCGCGCGATGCTGACTGGTTGGCGGCCCCCGAATTCCGATCCGGAATCCCGATGCGGCTGACCTCCTCGCAAGAGAGGGGCCTAACCTGGGGTCCTTCGGATGAGCTGACTGGGCTCCAGACGTGCATCCAGAACATGATAGAAAGGAAAATCAAGCTCGTCAACATGGTCCAGGTCATGCTTGTTCGTCGGGTCCTCCCGTGCCAACGCCGATCTTGTAATTTGTGGCAGTTCGAGCCGGCCAAGCACCAGACGCTACTGGAGCTCTTCGGCATGACACACGAAGAAATCTGGAAGGTGCTCTTCAAGGCCGGCGAGACGCCACCGCCTACGACCGAAGACCGCGGTCTTAGTTTAAAGCGCCAGCCCAACCCGGTCAGTTCCTTTAATGTTTTCAAGGAGCATCCCCTACTAGCATATTTTGAGAGGAAATTGAAGCTTCCTTCCCCTATTTTCAGGCCTGGATTAAGTTGGCTGAGGAGATTAACTGTCTGGCTCCGCTGCCCGAGGACCAAGAATTTCCATTATTGGAGAAGATGCTGTTCCCTGCACCTTATGAGGTGCCGGAGAAGATGGCTAAAAAGGCGGCCCAAGGGGCCAAGAAGGGCCTTCACCGGCCAAGCACTCCGGATGAGACGTCCAAAAGCGGGACTTCCTCTTTGTCCGCTGACAACGGCGATGAAGAGGAAGAAGAAAACGACTCCCCACCTGAAGCGGGGAGGAAGAAGAGAGCAGCCCCCACAAGCCCGGAGGCGGAAGCGCCTAAAAGGGTCAAAGGCTCCCTCGCGGATAACTCCGCGTGGGATGTCGACAGCAGTCCGGAACGACCTCGCCGGACCAAGCCTCGGGCCGCTTCGTAAGTACCAGAATTGGCAAAAGTCTGGCCTTCCTGGTTTGTAATATTAACATATTGTAAACTTTTGTCATTGCAGTCCGGCGCGCGGTGACTCCCCGCGATCCTCGACAGAGGATTCGCTGGACACAGAGGAGATGGCTAGCATATCTCCGCCACCTGCTCATTCCGTCTCACCCAGGGGTGATGACGAGGTGGTGTCCAAAAAGGCCTTCCCAGGCCGGGGAGAGGTTCCGGAGATCATCAGGGTGACGCCCCAGGATGACTCCTCGGACGCCGGACATACGGGGGAAAAGGCCCCCATGGAGACTGGTGACGGGGTCCGAGTTCCCTTTGGACCTCAGCCGGATTCCATTCCGGAAATCTATACGGCTCCGGGGTCCAGTGAATGGCATTCCCTCCAAGGAGGGAGCGCGCCTGTTCCACCGATGACCTCTGTCCAACCAGAGGCACCGGATAATCTGCTGGAGGCGCTGCGAGGTGCCTCTATCGTGGATGAACATCGTGTCCGTATGGACACGGTAATAGAGAAGGTTCAGTTCGCTAAAAGCGGACTGACCGAAGCCTGCACTAGCCTTCTAACTGGCTTTGAGGTAAGTAATGTGGTTATAGGAAAAATATCACAGTATAGACAGTAGCCCCTGATACTCTGTTTGGTCTTCGGGAAGAAAAGCCTAACAGAGGATCAAAAAATCGCAGGAGTCTAACATGAGTTGTCTATGTGAATAAGCAGGTATCGCTGCAGGCTGCCACTGCTCATGCTGCGGAGGTCTCCGGACTGAAGCAGAAATTGGAGCGGGCCGAGGAGGAGCTCGGCCGCGTGAAGAAGCAGTTGGAGGATAGCCAAGGTATGCAGTAACCCGTGGGTACATTTCAAGAAAATGAATAGTCCGACTGGACTGAAAGTGTCATAAACTTTATTAGGGGCCACGACCGATGTGGCAACCCTTAAGAAGGTGCTAGCCGAGGCCGAGGACAAAGCGGCCAAGGAACGCGCGTTGCGCGAGAAGCACGAGGCCTGGGTTGGCAAGGCGCAGCAACAGCTCCAGGGCGCGATAGAGAATTTTGAGTCCTTGGAGCGCGATTTTAAGGCGCAGGAGTCTGAATTGGTGAAGGTTCGCCAGAGCATGCAGGATGCACGAGCCGAAGCCCAGAGCGCCCTCCAGGAGATTCAAGTGGCCCAGAAAATTGCGGCGGGTGAGTCTTTCACCATGTCGAGCAAGTATGTAGAGAAAACGTCCCTTGTACTTGTCCTGAATTTTGGTTTTCCAGGGGCATTTGCAGGTTTGCCACACAGTGTGTCAGACGCGGCCGAGCATTATAGAGCCGAAGAAGGGATGTCTACGGAGAAGCTGTTCTGGTCCCAATATCTGGGACCCGAACATCCTGTGCCCTTCAGCGACCAGCTAAAGCAGCTGGTCGAGCTGCACAGGTTGGCAGAGCTGGCCATGAAGGACCTGATAGTCCAGCTGTGGCCTGCCGATCCTACACCTGGCAGCTATTTCAGCCTTGTGCAGCGGCTTGTGAGTGCCTGTCCGCGGCTCGAAGCCGTGAAGCGGTCGGTCTGCATTGAAGGTGCGCGTATGGCTTTTGCCCGCGTCAAGACGCATTGGGCGGAGCTGGATGCCAAGAAGCTAATGACCGAAGGACCGCCGGTGGGCAAGGAGCATCGTCGACCCGAGCACTTTTTTGATGGTGTCCTGGAGGGGTCCCGCCTTGTGGCGGAGCAATGTTCGAAGGATATTATATTCCCATAATAACATGTGTATTATCTTGCCCTGTAATATGGAACAGAGATGTTATGTAGTGTAATGTTTATGATTTTAAATTTTACCTCCTGTGCGGCCATTTATTAATCTGAGGGATGACCAGTCGTCGGCTTCTGCCCCCACGTAGATAGTACGGGGGTGTTCGGGATAAATCTAAACACTCTTTACTCCACATTCTGGTCCTTAAAGGAGGTGTTTAGCGCAGCGAACAAGGCAATCAGACTATGCGGCCTTTACCGCCCCCACTTAGCCATAGGAGTTTGACAATTAATAAAGTTGGCAAAGCCCCTGGTGTTCGGAAGGCCGAATTAGGGGCGCTACACACGCCTAATCGGAAGAACCGATTCTTCGCAAGAAGCGAGAAAAATCTCCAATGATTTAGAACCTCACGAACAGCTGACCGGCTCTCGCCGCATCATGACAGTCCGTTTTTGGCTTTCTCTACTGAGGTGCTCGTCCGGAAGAACCAGGACACAATCGCAGTAGTTCTCCCTTTACTACCCTAGCCGATATAGCGGAACGTAAGGTAGTAAGCACAGGAGCCGGGCAACCCAACTATTGACCAAAGACATGATTCGGAGCCGATGCATATAATGCTATAAGTTCGGGGTGCCGAACTATAATGTAAAAGTGTTTGGACTTTCGTTGCCGTGATGCGGGGTGTTATTAAGCCCCTGGCGTATTAGTACGTACCATGGTGTACGTGTGCAATGAGTGATAAATACTGAGGTGAGGAAACGGAAAAAATGAAGTAATGGGCTGACGCCACCATTTATTCACCGTTGTGGTGTAATCAGTACGTCAAGGCGTACTTTGTACAAGTGATGCGATAAGCAAGTAAGGCTATTGAAAATGTCGTAACCAAGGGCGAGCTGCGTGCGGGTATGTAAAACAAGTATAGTAATCGTTTATTAGAAACCACCTGGGGGGTTCCCTTGTACGCCAGAGCTCCTTGTCTCCTTGGTGTGTTCTGCCAGCAGGTTGTCCATATAGCCCTTGAAAAGAGAGGAAGAACCGTACAAAGAAAAAGCAGAAACGTGCGAATCCCAGGGTCTATCAAGCCGTACTGTGGATTGTGAGAGAGTTGTGCCTCCATCAGCACCCCATGAGTGCGTAGTTTTAATGCGCGCGGTACTAATACCATTGCCTCGTCGGGGCTGGGACGGAGGCCGAATTTGCTAGACTGGCTCGTGATGAGCCGAGCTATCCTTCTGCAGTGTAGTCCGGACCCTCTTAATGATGTCCAGGGGCTCGGCAACCAGATTATAGTGTTGCTTGAGAAGGCCACTCTCTACCTCTGCTGCTAGGGCGGTGGTGCGTCCCTCTGTACGGAGGGAGCCTTCCATGTTTCCATTTACTTTGATGACTCCCCATGGACCAGGCATTTTTAGCTTGAGATAAGCATAATGTGGCACCGCGTTGAATCTAGCGAATGCGGTTCGTCCAAGCAGCGCGTGATAGCTGCTGCGGAATGGGACGATATTGAAGATTAGTTCTTCACTTCGGAAGTTATCCGGGGAACCGAATACTACCTCCAGCATTATTGAGCCCGTACAACGGGCCTCTACGCCTGGTATGACTCCTTTAATGGTAGTCTTCGTGGGCTTGACTCGTGAGGGGTCAATGCTCATTTTACGTACTGTATCCTGATAGAGCAGGTTGAGGCTGCTACCGCCGTCCATTAGGACTCGAGTCAGGTGGAATCCGTCGATGATTGGGTCGAGGACCAGTGCGGCTGAACCACCCTGCCGGATACTAATTGGATGGTCTCGGCGGTCGAATGTGATCGGGAATGATGACCATGGATTAAATTTTGGGGCGACAGGCTCTACCGCATAGACGTCCCTGATTGCGCGTTTGTGCTCCTTTTTGGGGATATGTGTAGCATATATCATGTTCACCGTTTTGACTTCAGGGGCAAATTTCTTTTGCCCCCCGGTGTTCGGCTGCCGGGGCTCTTCGTCATCCCCCCCCCCCCCCCCCCCCCCCCCCCCCCCCCCCCCCCCCCCCCCCCCCCCCCCCCCCCCCCCCCCCCCCCCCCCCCCCCCCCCCCCCCCCCCCCCCCCCCCCCCCCCCCCCCCCCCCCCCCCCCCCCCCCCCCCCCCCCCCCCCCCCCCCCCCCCCCCCCCCCCCCCCCCCCCCCCCCCCCCCCCCCCCCCCCCCCCCCCCCCCCCCCCCCCCCCCCCCCCCCCCCCCCCCCCCCCCCCCCCCCCCCCCCCCCCCCCCCCCCCCCCCCCCCCCCCCCCCCCCCCCCCCCCCCCCCCCCCCCCCCCCCCCCCCCCCCCCCCCCCCCCCCCCCCCCCCCCCCCCCCCCCCCCCCCCCCCCCCCCCCCCCCCCCCCCCCCCCCCCCCCCCCCCCCCCCCCCCCCCCCCCCCCCCCCCCCCCCCCCCCCCCCCCCCCCCCCCCCCCCCCCCCCCCCCCCCCCCCCCCCCCCCCCCCCCCCCCCCCCCCCCCCCCCCCCCCCCCCCCCCCCCCCCCCCCCCCCCCCCCCCCCCCCCCCCCCCCCCCCCCCCCCCCCCCCCCCCCCCCCCCCCCCCCCCCCCCCCCCCCCCCCCCCCCCCCCCCCCCCCCCCCCCCCCCCCCCCCCCCCCCCCCCCCCCCCCCCCCCCCCCCCCCCCCCCCCCCCCCCCCCCCCCCCCCCCCCCCCCCCCCCCCCCCCCCCCCCCCCCCCCCCCCCCCCCCCCCCCCCCCCCCCCCCCCCCCCCCCCCCCCCCCCCCCCCCCCCCCCCCCCCCCCCCCCCCCCCCCCCCCCCCCCCCCCCCCCCCCCCCCCCCCCCCCCCCCCCCCCCCCCCCCCCCCCCCCCCCCCCCCCCCCCCCCCCCCCCCCCCCCCCCCCCCCCCCCCCCCCCCCCCCCCCCCCCCCCCCCCCCCCCCCCCCCCCCCCCCCCCCCCCCCCCCCCCCCCCCCCCCCCCCCCCCCCCCCCCCCCCCCCCCCCCCCCCCCCCCCCCCCCCCCCCCCCCCCCCCCCCCCCCCCCCCCCCCCCCCCCCCCCCCCCCCCCCCCCCCCCCCCCCCCCCCCCCCCCCCCCCCCCCCCCCCCCCCCCCCCCCCCCCCCCCCCCCCCCCCCCCCCCCCCCCCCCCCCCCCCCCCCCCCCCCCCCCCCCCCCCCCCCCCCCCCCCCCCCCCCCCCCCCCCCCCCCCCCCCCCCCCCCCCCCCCCCCCCCCCCCCCCCCCCCCCCCCCCCCCCCCCCCCCCCCCCCCCCCCCCCCCCCCCCCCCCCCCCCCCCCCCCCCCCCCCCCCCCCCCCCCCCCCCCCCCCCCCCCCCCCCCCCCCCCCCCCCCCTCTAGGAAAGCTTCTTTCAAGTCCTCCCAGCTGCCGATAGAATTTTCAGGCAGGCTGTTAAGCCAGTGCCGAGCTGGCCCTTTGAGCTTGAGTGGGAGGTATTTAATGGCGTGGAGATCTCCTCGAGCCATGTGGATGTGGAGGATGAAATCCTCGATCCATACTGCGGGATCGGTTGTGCCGTCGTATGATTCGATATTGACGGGCTTGAATCCCTCGGGGAATTCATGATCCAGTACCTCGTCTATGAAGCAGAGAGGGTGTGCGGCACCTCTGTACCGGGCCGTGTCGCGGCGTAGCTCTGATGGAGTCCGTCTGCGGCATTCAGGCCGGGCGTGGTTAGGTTTGTCACGTCCGAATAGGTAGCCGTCTTCGTGCCTCGAGGCACGTCCTCGCGATCCGTAGATCGATCTTGTATGTCCTGCTCTATTGTCCAGGGTCTGCCGGAGGTCATACGTGTGACCCCGAACTCTTCCGTCTTTATTTTTGCGGGGCGGTTGGGCAGGCTGCTGTTCGGCCTGATTTTCCACTTTATCCCGACCGCGTGGTGGCCGGTCGGCCGCCCTGTCTCAACCACGTGGTGGTCGTTCCGCATTGCGCGAGGGAGATGTGTGCTCCGGTGCCTCCTCATCGAACTGAGGTAGCAGTCTGCATTTCTGGTAGCTCTCCCCCCCCCCCCCCCCCCCCCCCCCCCCCCCCCCCCCCCCCCCCCCCCCCCCCCCCCCCCCCCCCCCCCCCCCCCCCCCCCCCCCCCCCCCCCCCCCCCCCCCCCCCCCCCCCCCCCCCCCCCCCCCCCCCCCCCCCCCCCCCCCCCCCCCCCCCCCCCCCCCCCCCCCCCCCCCCCCCCCCCCCCCCCCCCCCCCCCCCCCCCCCCCCCCCCCCCCCCCCCCCCCCCCCCCCCCCCCCCCCCCCCCCCCCCCCCCCCCCCCCCCCCCCCCCCCCCCCCCCCCCCCCCCCCCCCCCCCCCCCCCCCCCCCCCCCCCCCCCCCCCCCCCCCCCCCCCCCCCCCCCCCCCCCCCCCGTAACACAGCGAAGGGAAGAGGTGTAAAGTTGCTACAGCGAGGCCATTATTACTATGATGACATGTCCCACCTACTTCTGATGGCAGGGGACAAGAGCATTAAATGCTTACGCCTTAGCTGTCAAGATACACGTATCTGGGCGTCTTGGGCACGGGAAAAGTGTTTGTCCCGTCTGCACCGCTAGCCACAGTGCGTCGCCGTCCGCACAGTACCCCGCCACGCATGCTTGGAAGGCCCCAGAACGCCATGCTGGCAGAGGCACTGGAGCGGCAGCACAGTAGGATAGCGTCGCACCTTGTCGCGGCAAGCACCTTGCCGCGCCTGATACCTTGCCGCGCCTGATACCTTGCCGCGGCAAGTATCTTGGCGGGCCTTGGGTAAACTTCCCGGCAAGCTCCTCTTGCCAGGGCCTTGCCTGTTTGGCTTACATACTCTACTCTTGAATGGCTCCTTAATGATCTTGAAGCGGTCCTTGGCTGTCACCCGGCAAACCCTGCCGCGAGATGCTGCTACTGCCCGTGCACAAGTACGGGGTGCTAGAGTACCCCTTATTCTAGTACACCGACAGGAGCCCCCGGGCCTGGGCCACACACGGTGCTGGGCATTGTTGGGCCAGGCCCAAACAGTGCATGGGCGTGTGTGGCTGGGATAGGCCGTAACGACCCCCTGCTTTTCCGCGCCCTCCCCCGCACGGTTTGCGTTGAATGCGGCGCCTGGGGAGGCGTGTGCAGTTATCTCAACTTGGGAAAGGCGAAGCGACTCTGCTTCTCCTCCATAAAAAGAGGGTACGCAGCAGTTCCACTCACTCGTCCCTTCCCATTTCCAATCTCAAAATCGCTGCTGCTCCCCCTCTTTCTTAAGGTCGAGGCAGAGCAGTCCTCCAGTCCCACGCCGCCGCCAGTACCATCGACGCCTTCGAATTCCATCACCGCTCCCGCCATGGCTCCCAAAGCAGACACGGGGAAGACGGCGAAGTCGGCCGAAGCGGAGAGGCTGGCGGCACTGTGAAGGAAGCACATCGTCTTCCCCTCAACGCTCACCAGGCAAGAGCTGAGGGAGCGATTTTATCTCTTCTGGTCAGCGGAGACGAAGGCACATCCGCGCACCCAAGCATTCGCTCCTTCTGCCATAGATCTCGGCGCAAACAAGTACCCATTCTTCACTGTGCACTTCTATTGCGGGCTCTGCCCGCCCTTCTCTGAATTCTTCTGTGACATCATGCCCCCCCCCCCCCCCCCCCCCCCCCCCCCCCCCCCCCCCCCCCCCCCCCCCCCCCCCCCCCCCCCCCCCCCCCCCCCCCCCCCCCCCCCCCCCCCCCCCCCCCCCCCCCCCCCCCCCCCCCCCCCCCCCCCCCCCCCCCCCCCCCCCCCCCCCCCCCCCCCCCCCCCCCCCCCCCCCCCCCCCCCCCCCCCCCCCCCCCCCCCCCCCCCCCCCCCCCCCCCCCCCCCCCCCCCCCCCCCCCCCCCCCCCCCCCCCCCCCCCCCCCCCCCCCCCCCCCCCCCCCCCCCCCCCCCCCCCCCCCCCCCCCCCCCCCCCCCCCCCCCCCCCCCCCCCCCCCCCCCCCCCCCCCCCCCCCCCCCCCCCCCCCCCCCCCCCCCCCCCCCCCCCCCCCCCCCCCCCCCCCCCCCCCCCCCCCCCCCCCCCCCCCCCCCCCCCCCCCCCCCCCCCCCCCCCCCCCCCCCCCCCCCCCCCCCCCCCCCCCCCCCCCCCCCCCCCCCCCCCCCCCCCCCCCCCCCCCCCCCCCCCCCCCCCCCCCCCCCCCCCCCCCCCCCCCCCCCCCCCCCCCCCCCCCCCCCCCCCCCCCCCCCCCCCCCCCCCCCCCCCCCCCCCCCCCCCCCCCCCCCCCCCCCCCCCCCCCCCCCCCCCCCCCCCCCCCCCCCCCCCCCCCCCCCCCCCCCCCCCCCCCCCCCCCCCCCCCCCCCCCCCCCCCCCCCCCCCCCCCCCCCCCCCCCCCCCCCCCCCCCCCCCCCCCCCCCCCCCCCCCCCCCCCCCCCCCCCCCCCCCCCCCCCCCCCCCCCCCCCCCCCCCCCCCCCCCCCCCCCCCCCCCCCCCCCCCCCCCCCCCCCCCCCCCCCCCCCCCCCCCCCCCCCCCCCCCCCCCCCCCCCCCCCCCCCCCCCCCCCCCCCCCCCCCCCCCCCCCCCCCCCCCCCCCCCCCCCCCCCCCCCCCCCCCCCCCCCCCCCCCCCCCCCCCCCCCCCCCCCCCCCCCCCCCCCCCCCCCCCCCCCCCCCCCCCCCCCCCCCCCCCCCCCCCCCCCCCCCCCCCCCCCCCCCCCCCCCCCCCCCCCCCCCCCCCCCCCCCCCCCCCCCCCCCCCCCCCCCCCCCCCCCCCCCCCCCCCCCCCCCCCCCCCCCCCCCCCCCCCCCCCCCCCCCCCCCCCCCCCCCCCCCCCCCCCCCCCCCCCCCCCCCCCCCCCCCCCCCCCCCCCCCCCCCCCCCCCCCCCCCCCCCCCCCCCCCCCCCCCCCCCCCCCCCCCCCCCCCCCCCCCCCCCCCCCCCCCCCCCCCCCCCCCCCCCCCCCCCCCCCCCCCCCCCCCCCCCCCCCCCCCCCCCCCCCCCCCCCCCCCCCCCCCCCCCCCCCCCCCCCCCCCCCCCCCCCCCCCCCCCCCCCCCCCCCCCCCCCCCCCCCCCCCCCGTGGTTCTTCCTTAACTCCGGCGAAACCCACCACCCCCTGAAAATCGAATGACCCAAAAGTTGATTCAGTCTACTGAAGTGTAGCTAAATCAGAGCAGAGCATCAACATGAGCGAGGGGGAGAGTAGCAGCGAGAGCGAGTGAGCGAGAGCTAGAGCAGCAGCAGCAGCGCGAGCGAGTGAGTGAGCGAGAGCCCGGGCAGCAGCAGCAGCGCGAGCGAGCGAGCGAGAGCCGGAGCAGTAAAAGCTGGGCGAGCAAGCGAGCGAGAGCCAAAGCAGCAGCAACAGCGCGAGCGAGCGAGCGAGAGCCAGAGCAGCAAAAGCTGGGCGAGCGAGCGAGCGAGCGAGAGCCAGAGCAGCAGCAGCAGCGTGAGCAACCGAGCGACAGCCGGAGCAGCAACAGCAGATCCGGCTGGTATGGACGCCACTGCCGAAGGGGCCTCGCACTGGAGAGAGCCGCCTTGAAGATGTCGCCTGCGGCGCCGGCTTCGAGGTAGCCGCTCCATGGGGGTGCGGGATGGAGCACCGGCGGCGCCGGGAGGTCGAGTTAAGGAGAAGGTGCGATGCGATGAGTGTACAACCTCTTTGGTGGCGCCGAGTAGGCCTCGGCTTCGTCCGAGGAGTCGGTAAGGATGCTGCAGTTCCGATGGAGCAGGTTAAGGCAGCAATGTGGGGATGGAGCAGCCGCGATAGACGAGGCGATCGTCGGAGCATCTCCTTGGAGGTGGAGGACGGGGCGGCTGAACCGGCGGGACGATGGGATGGACGACGGATCCTCATCCGGGGAGGCGGATGAGGGACGTCGAGCTGTTGCGGTGGACGACGTCGTTGGGGAAGAGGCTCCGGCTGGGCAGCGGTGAGGTGGCGGGCGGAGGAGGGTGGGGTTTCGCGGCTGGAGTGGAGAGGTTATGGCGGCCAGATTTCAAATGGCGAAAAGGAGGCGATGGGAGGGGGAACCATGACTTAGGGACGCGCTTGTCCAAAATGTAGGGTGTGTTACAACCCCCCCCCCCCCCCCCCCCCCCCCCCCCCCCCCCCCCCCCCCCCCCCCCCCCCCCCCCCCCCCCCCCCCCCCCCCCCCCCCCCCCCCCCCCCCCCCCCCCCCCCCCCCCCCCCCCCCCCCCCCCCCCCCCCCCCCCCCCCCCCCCCCCCCCCCCCCCCCCCCCCCCCCCCCCCCCCCCCCCCCCCCCCCCCCCCCCCCCCCCCCCCCCCCCCCCCCCCCCCCCCCCCCCCCCCCCCCCCCCCCCCCCCCCCCCCCCCCCCCCCCCCCCCCCCCCCCCCCCCCCCCCCCCCCCCCCCCCCCCCCCCCCCCCCCCCCCCCCCCCCCCCCCCCCCCCCCCCCCCCCCCCCCCCCCCCCCCCCCCCCCCCCCCCCCCCCCCCCCCCCCCCCCCCCCCCCCCCCCCCCCCCCCCCCCCCCCCCCCCCCCCCCCCCCCCCCCCCCCCCCCCCCCCCCCCCCCCCCCGTTCTTTCAATGATATAATTTTCACATTGTGCATGTCATGTACTATTAATCTGTCAATAGTCAAAGGCGGTCTTAAAAATCTCATTACGCCCTATATATATGGAAGGAGGGAGTATGAATCCATGTTATGTCTGATTACATTTTTTCGCTTGCTGTATAATGCATGTAACCTACTCATACCAACATTTTAGTGCATTCCAAATGTCTATACTACCGCTGCAATTCGAACTAAATTTGAATTCGTTTCTCTATTTCAATAAGAATCTACAATCATGATTGATGCCAACTTCAACCATCATAGTTTCCTTGCTATCCGCCAGATATAAATCGGACGACCTATAATGCAGGATGGCACGCACACCATCATCAACAACTCCGTTTTTTTATAAGAGTAGAGATAAAATATATTAAATGTAGTATAACATATTCATAACCACATCATGTGTATCACCGTTATATATATTCACACATGCGTCGGTTTGAAACACTATGATAAATTCTTCAAATATCCGAATTCGCTTTTTATAATGAAGTATATATGATCTCTATTCGTCTTTTACACCCACACAACCCTCTTATCTTTGTAGCTAGCGCTAACTTTCTCTTGTGCATGCACACGCCCGCATCCCTCTCACCCTCCCTCGGCATTCTCTAGCTCCATCGCGCAAATTCGTCTTTTCACTTTAGGTCGTTCACCCACGGTGTGTGTAGGCCCCCAGCTCCTTCTTTACGGCACACATCGATCGATATGCCTCTCTAGCCAGGTGTGCCTAGCACAAACACAAGCTTCCCCTGTTCTCTTGTCACTGTCCATGCCTCACTCCCACCACTCTTTTCATTGTTCTCGTACTCGCACACTCCTCCCCCCTCGATATAGTATGCCTTTCGTACCACCTCCTACATGCATCCCTCTCTCTCTATCCTTCTCCTCGTGCCTCATTTGCTTCTAACACACACATGCATGTATACCGATCAATCTCCCAACATATACCTACATCAACTTTAACTACCCCCCCATCGATCGACGTACCACACAAGTTATGTCTCTCCTTTCTCTAACAAAGGGCGATTGATCTTCCTATGTAGTTACGTCTGCTTACCACAGCCACAGCGTCCCCCCTCATCATTCGTGCATACCTCCTGACCCGTCTCTCACACGCACGTGCACAGACAACAAGCAGCCATCTCCTCTCTTATTGATATTGCGGGCGTGCCCTCCGTTTGTCTAGCAAGCCTATCCCACCATTTGTTAGAAGCAACTCCACTACCACCCCCTCCAACACTCTAGCTCTGTCTCTCTCCCAACCTTATTCCTCTCCTGCACATATGCATGGATGCCGATCGATCTCCCTTAATACATGAGGCAGATCGATCTCCTTAATACATGAGGTAGGCCTCTCTCGTCCTCCACACATATACCAGCCATTGTACCTCTATAGTTGATTGGGCCTCCCTCTTCCCCCACCACACACTGATAGTCGAGCGCTGCAGGTAGGTATCCATGCCACAGAGACAAACTGCACATGTCCCATCTCCCCCCCCCCCCCCCCCCCCCCCCCCCCCCCCCCCCCCCCCCCCCCCCCCCCCCCCCCCCCCCCCCCCCCCCCCCCCCCCCCCCCCCCCCCCCCCCCCCCCCCCCCCCCCCCCCCCCCCCCCCCCCCCCCCCCCCCCCCCCCCCCCCCCCCCCCCCCCCCCCCCCCCCCCCCCCCCCCCCCCCCCCCCCCCCCCCCCCCCCCCCCCCCCCCCCCCCCCCCCCCCCCCCCCCCCCCCCCCCCCCCCCCCCCCCCCCCCCCCCCCCCCCCCCCCCCCCCCCCCCCCCCCCCCCCCCCCCCCCCCCCCCCCCCCCCCCCCCCCCCCCCCCCCCCCCCCCCCCCCCCCCCCCCCCCCCCCCCCCCCCCCCCCCCCCCCCCCCCCCCCCCCCCCCCCCCCCCCCCCCCCCCCCCCCCCCCCCCCCCCCCCCCCCCCCCCCCCCCCCCCCCCCCCCCCCCCCCCCCCCCCCCCCCCCCCCCCCCCCCCCCCCCCCCCCCCCCCCCCCCCCCCCCCCCCCCCCCCCCCCCCCCCCCCCCCCCCCCCCCCCCCCCCCCCCCCCCCCCCCCCCCCCCCCCCCCCCCCCCCCCCCCCCCCCCCCCCCCCCCCCCCCCCCCCCCCCCCCCCCCCCCCCCCCCCCACATTTAATATGTTTTATCTCTACTCTTATAAAAAACGGAGTTGTTGATGATGGTGTGCCTGCCATCCTACATTATAGGCCGTCTGATTTATATCTGGCGGATAACAAGGAAACTATGATGGTTGAAGTTGGCAACAATCATGATTTTAGATTCTTATTGAAATAGAGAAACGAATTCAAATTTAGTTCGAATTACAGCGGTAGTATAGACATTTGGAATTCACTAAAATGTTGGTATGAGTAGGTTACATGCATTATACAGCAAGCGGAAAAATTTAATCAGACATAACATGGATTCATACTCCCTCCTTCCATATATATAGGGCGTAATGAGATTTTTAAGACCGCCTTTGACTATTGACAAGATTAATAGTACATGACATGCACAATGTGAAAATTATATCATTGAAAGAACCTTTCATAGACGAATTTAACAATGTGCTTTGTGTAAGTTGCATGTCATATATCATTGCTCCAATATTTGGTTAAAGTTAGCATCGAAAAACGCATTAGGCCCTATATAGATGGAAGGAGGGAGTAGCTTTGAATTGCATTTGTATAGTAAAACGGGGCAAGACTCTCTCTTTGTGTGGTGTGAATAGTTTTATTTTTTTCGTTTTCTTTTTGGTTGAGGGAAGTGTGAATTAATTTGGTACGTACAAGTACAATATTACTACATGTTAGGCTTGTCCCAAAAATTCAACCCGCGTCTTGTTATATCCCGAAAAATCAGATATCGTGCTCCCAAAACTGGCGCATTCACAACCCGCGCCTTGCTATCCCAAAATTACAACGCGCGTGAAAACTCCCCCCCCCCCCCCCCCCCCCCCCCCCCCCCCCCCCCCCCCCCCCCCCCCCCCCCCCCCCCCCCCCCCCCCCCCCCCCCCCCCCCCCCCCCCCCCCCCCCCCCCCCCCCCCCCCCCCCCCCCCCCCCCCCCCCCCCCCCCCCCCCCCCCCCCCCCCCCCCCCCCCCCCCCCCCCCCCCCCCCCCCCCCCCCCCCCCCCCCCCCCCCCCCCCCCCCCCCCCCCCCCCCCCCCCCCCCCCCCCCCCCCCCCCCCCCCCCCCCCCCCCCCCCCCCCCCCCCCCCCCCCCCCCCCCCCCCCCCCCCCCCCCCCCCCCCCCCCCCCCCCCCCCCCCCCCCCCCCCCCCCCCCCCCCCCCCCCCCCCCCCCCCCCCCCCCCCCCCCCCCCCCCCCCCCCCCCCCCCCCCCCCCCCCCCCCCCCCCCCCCCCCCCCCCCCCCCCCCCCCCCCCCCCCCCCCCCCCCCCCCCCCCCCCCCCCCCCCCCCCCCCCCCCCCCCCCCCCCCCCCCCCCCCCCCCCCCCCCCCCCCCCCCCCCCCCCCCCCCCCCCCCCCCCCCCCCCCCCCCCCCCCCCCCCCCCCCCCCCCCCCCCCCCCCCCCCCCCCCCCCCCCCCCCCCCCCCCCCCCCGAAGCCGGCGCCGCGGGCGACATCTCCACGGCGGCTCTCCCCCAGTGCGAGGTCCCTTCGGCGGCGGCGTCCATACCAGCCGGATCTGCTGCTCCTGCTCCGGCTCTCGCTCGCTCGCGCTGCTGCTGCTCCGACTCTCGCTCGATCGCTCGCTCGCCCAGCTGCAGCTGCTGCTCTCCCCCTCGCTCTGCTGCTGCTCTGCTCCAATTAAGCCACACTTCAGTCGACTGAATCGACTTTTGGGTCAGTCGATTTTCAGGGGTTGGGGGGCTCACCGGAGTTAAGGAAGAACCACCCGCGGCGGGGACGGGGGCTCGCCGGAGAGGTACCCCACTATCTATCTTAGGGTTCAGGGTGGGGGCGGGGGGCCTAGAGGGCTGGCCAGGGCGGCGGTAGCGAGTTGTTTCGGGGCGGCGAGGCGGCGCTGGGGCCGGCGGTTCGGCCGGTGGTGGCTGGCGGCTCAGGGGGGTGCAGGTTGAAGATGAACTGCAGGACCTCCCTAAACTACATGTCAAGTGCCTCTCTGCTACCATTGCGTTCAGTTTCGACAGTAGCATTCAGATTCCATAGTAAATTTCAGTTTCGACAGTTAAGTTCAGAGTCAACAGTCCACCGCAACAGCTCGACGTCCCTCGTCCACCTTCCCGGATGAGGGTCCGTCGTCCATCTCGTCGTCCCGCCGGTTCAGCCGCCCCGTCCTCCACCTCCCCCCCCCCCCCCCCCCCCCCCCCCCCCCCCCCCCCCCCCCCCCCCCCCCCCCCCCCCCCCCCCCCCCCCCCCCCCCCCCCCCCCCCCCCCCCCCCCCCCCCCAAATTAATGTTCAAACTTGAGTTCTAAATTAGTTGTGGGGCACATATCGAGGCAGCAATGAATAGTCTCTATGTCTAATATCTGGTTCACCTAGGGTATGCCTATGTTGTTCATCTTGGGTGGGAAACAAATAGTAAAGCAATCATCATCTGTCTTTTTATTAAATTAAAGCAATCATCAGCCTGTTATCATTATTTTTGGATCCATCCACTGGTTTTTACCATCACTCTAGATTTCTACATGCTCTCCTTACATAATCTCACTATATTTTTTTGGTACGCATGTCGGATATTTTACACAGTCATGTTGAACATGTAGAGAAAAAGAGAAGAGTTCTGCGCGGCAATAAAATGTCATGCAAACATCGCTCCATGGTGGGTTCAATGGCAAACCCTCCCCCCTCTCCAGATTGTAATCCAGAGGAAGATATCTGTTCTGAGGCAGATTCAGACGTAGCTGACCACTCCTATTTACCCCCAAGGTGTTTGCTCTAATTTGGCATGATGATGTTAGTCATATCATGCATATGTTGTCTTGTAGTGCCTACTTTCGACATCATATATGTCATCTGCTTAGTTTAGACATGTTCTGTAATGCCACCTGTTTAGTTTCTATATCATATATGGGAATTATGCAGTCTCATGTCTTTTAGACAGCCATAATATATGTGAAATGTGAAATGCCATCATGTTTAACCAGGCATCATATATTTGAATGATATCTTGCCCATCCTTTTCTTCATTACATTTCCATTTGTCGACAATGTGTGTACATTAAACTACTCTTCCTGTGAATCAGCCATTTGAGTGGGTGATGGAAAAATCTGGAGTGAAAACAAGGCCTTTAGAGCAGACAAGTGCTACCTATCAAAGCAGATCTCTTGTTGGGCCCTGATAGCTCCTCAGAGATGGATTCAGAGACAGATGACCAGTCCTATTCCCCCACCGAGGTGTATGCTCTAACTTGCCACGGTTATACTACTCATATCATGCATATGGTGTCTTGCATTGCATAGTTTAGACATCATATACACAATATTCAACACTGTGTTCTTAGTTCAGACAACATATATGCAAATGCCCTCTGCTTAGCATATAAATCACATATGTGAATTAAATCATGTGATCCTGATTACTTAGATAACATGTATGTGAATTATGTCATGTGATCATGTTTAGTTATTCATCCCCCCCCCCCCCCCCCCCCCCCCCCCCCCCCCCCCCCCCCCCCCCCCCCCCCCCCCCCCCCCCCCCCCCCCCCCCCCCCCCCCCCCCCCCCCCCCCCCCCCCCCCCCCCCCCCCCCCCCCCCCCCCCCCCCCCCCCCCCCCCCCCCCCCCCCCCCCCCCCCCCCCCCCCCCCCCCCCCCCCCCCCCCCCCCCCCCCCCCCCCCCCCCCCCCCCCCCCCCCCCCCCCCCCCCCCCCCCCCCCCCCCCCCCCCCCCCCCCCCCCCCCCCCCCCCCCCCCCCCCCCCCCCCCCCCCCCCCCCCCCCCCCCCCCCCCCCCCCCCCCCCCCCCCCCCCCCCCCCCCCCCCCCCCCCCCCCCCCCCCCCCCCCCCCCCCCCCCCCCCCCCCCCCCCCCCCCCCCCCCCCCCCCCCCCCCCCCCCCCCCCCCCCCCCCCCCCCCCCCCCCCCCCCCCCCCCCCCCCCCCCCCAAGGAAATATAATAATAACCATTTTATTATTGCCTCTAGGGCATATTTCCAATAGCTACAGCAGCCCGTGTACCAGCATCAGCAGCGCGAGCGACAGCAAGAGCAGAGCAGCAGCACGAGCAAGGGGGAGAGCAGAGTAGCAGCGCGACCGAGCGAGAGATGGAGCAGCAGCAGCTTGAGCGAGCGAGAGCCAGAGCAGCAGCAGCAGATCCGACTGGTATGGACGCTGCCACCGAAGGGGCCTAGCACTGGGGGAGAGCCACCGTGGAGATGTCGCCCGCGGCGCCGTCTTCGAGGTAGCCGCGCCATGGGGGTGTGGGATGGAGCACCGTTGGGGCCGGGAGGTCGAGTTAAGGAGAAGGTGCGATGCGATGAGTGTACAACCTCTTTGGTGGTGCCGAGTTAGCCCCGGCTTCATCCGAGGAGTCGGTGAGGATGTTGCGGTTCCAGTGGAGCAGGTTAAGGCGGCGCTGTGCGGATGGATCAGCCGCGATAGACTAGGCGATCGTCGGAGCAGCTCCTTGGAGGTGGAGGACGGGGCAGCTGAACCGGCGGGATGACGAGATTGACGATGGATCCTCATCCGGGGAGGTGGATGAGGGACGTCGGGCTGTTGCGGTGGACGACGTCGTCGGCGAAGAGGCTCCGGCTGGGCAGCGGTGGGGTGGCGGACGGAGGAGGGTGGGGTTTCACGGCTGGAGCAGAGACCCCCCCCCCCCCCCCCCCCCCCCCCCCCCCCCCCCCCCCCCCCCCCCCCCCCCCCCCCCCCCCCCCCCCCCCCCCCCCCCCCCCCCCCCCCCCCCCCCCCCCCCCCCCCCCCCCCCCCCCCCCCCCCCCCCCCCCCCCCCCCCCCCCCCCCCCCCCCCCCCCCCCCCCCCCCCCCCCCCCCCCCCCCCCCCCCCCCCCCCCCCCCCCCCCCCCCCCCCCCCCCCCCCCCCCCCCCCCCCCCCCCCCCCCCCCCCCCCCCCCCCCCCCCCCCCCCCCCCCCCCCCCCCCCCCCCCCCCCCCCCCCCCCCCCCCCCCCCCCCCCCCCCCCCCCCCCCCCCCCCCCCCCCCCCCCCCCCCCCCCCCCCCCCCCCCCCCCCCCCCCCCCCCCCCCCCCCCCCCCCCCCCCCCCCCCCCCCCCCCCCCCCCCCCCCCCCCCCCCCCCCCCCCCCCCCCCCCCCCCCCCCCCCCCCCCCCCCCCCCCCCCCCCCCCCCCCCCCCCCCCCCCCCCCCCCCCCCCCCCCCCCCCCCCCCCCCCCCCCCCCCCCCCCCCCCCCCCCCCCCCCCCCCCCCCCCCCCTTCGACAGGTAGCACTGTCTGCTCTGAAGGCCTTGTTTTCACTCCAGATTTTTTCCCTCACCCACTCAAATGGCTGATTCACAGGAAGAGTAGTTTAATGTACAAACATTGTCGACAAATGGAAATTTAATGAAGAAAAGGATGGGCTAGATATCATTCAAATATAGGATGCTTGGTTAAATAGGATGGCATTGCACATTTCACATATATTATGGCTAGCTAAAAGACATGAGACTGCATAATTCCCATATATGATATTGAAACTAAACAGGTGGCATTACAGAACATGTCTAAACTAAGCAGATGACATATATGATGTCGAAAGTAGGCACTGCAAGGCAACATATGCACGATATGACTAACATCATCATGCCAAGTTAGAGCAAACACCTTGGGGGGTAAATAGGAGTGGTCAGCTGCGTCTGAATCCGCCTTAGAACAGATATCTTCCTATGGATTACAATCTGGAGAGGGGGGGAGGGTTTGCCATTGAACCCACCATGGAGCGATGTCTGCATGACATTGTACCCCCCCCCCCCCCCCCCCCCCCCCCCCCCCCCCCCCCCCCCCCCCCCCCCCCCCCCCCCCCCCCCCCCCCCCCCCCCCCCCCCCCCCCCCCCCCCCCCCCCCCCCCCCCCCCCCCCCCCCCCCCCCCCCCCCCCCCCCCCCCCCCCCCCCCCCCCCCCCCCCCCCCCCCCCCCCCCCCCCCCCCCCCCCCCCCCCCCCCCCCCCCCCCCCCCCCCCCCCCCCCCCCCCCCCCCCCCCCCCCCCCCCCCCCCCCCCCCCCCCCCCCCCCCCCCCCCCCCCCCCCCCCCCCCCCCCCCCCCCCCCCCCCCCCCCCCCCCCCCCCCCCCCCCCCCCCCCCCCCCCCCCCCCCCCCCCCCCCCCCCCCCCCCCCCCCCCCCCCCCCCCCCCCCCCCCCCCCCCCCCCCCCCCCCCCCCCCCCCCCCCCCCCCCCCCCCCCCCCCCCCCCCCCCCCCCCCCCCCCCCCCCCCCCCCCCCCCCCCCCCCCCCCCCCCCCCCCCCCCCCCCCCCCCCCCCCCCCCCCCCCCCCCCCCCCCCCCCCCCCCCCCCCCCCCCCCCCCCCCCCCCCCCCCCCCCCCCCCCCCCCCCCCCCCCCCCCCCCCCCCCCCCCCCCCCCCCCCCCCCCCCCCCCCCCCCCCCCCCCCCCCCCCCCCCCCCCCCCCCCCCCCCCCCCCCCCCCCCCCCCCCCCCCCCCCCCCCCCCCCCCCCCCCCCCCCCCCCCCCCCCCCCCCCCCCCCCCCCCCCCCCCCCCCCCCCCCCCCCCCCCCCCCCCCCCCCCCCCCCCCCCCCCCCCCCCCCCCCCCCCCCCCCCCCCCCCCCCCCCCCCCCCCCCCCCCCCCCCCCCCCCCCCCCCCCCCCCCCCCCCCCCCCCCCCCCCCCCCCCCCCCCCCCCCCCCCCCCCCCCCCCCCCCCCCCCCCCCCCCCCCCCCCCCCCCCCCCCCCCCCCCCCCCCCCCCCCCCCCCCCCCCCCCCCCCCCCCCCCCCCCCCCCCCCCCCCCCCCCCCCCCCCCCCCCCCCCCCCCCCCCCCCCCCCCCCCCCCCCCCCCCCCCCCCCCCCCCCCCCCCCCCCCCCCCCCCCCCCCCCCCCCCCCCCCCCCCCCCCCCCCCCCCCCCCCCCCCCCCCCCCCCCCCCCCCCCCCCCCCCCCCCCCCCCCCCCCCCCCCCCCCCCCCCCCCCCCCCCCCCCCCCCCCCCCCCCCCCCCCCCCCCCCCCCCCCCCCCCCCCCCCCCCCCCCCCCCCCCCCCCCCCCCCCCCCCCCCCCCCCCCAGATCTGAGGAATCTGTAGACGGCGTCCAGGGCACTGCTCTGTTGTGATGGATAGTTCCGTCGTTGGAGCAGCTCCGGTGAGCCATAAGACGTCGAGGCTGAAGCAACACAAGACAGACATCGTTAATCTCAGTGGGATTATAATAGCATCTCTAATAGATGATGTAAAATACATTACCAAAAAGTGATAGATGTAGAGCATGATTGGTTTGCTGCCAATATTTGGCTAGACAATATTTGGCTAGCAAAATGTTGGAGTTGCCAAATATTGGCAATACCAAGACTTGCCAAATATTGGCAACTTTATGTGAGATAGGCAAGACAACTCGGTAACCAACCAAGTAGTAGCCAATATTTGGCACAATGCCAAACATTGGCATGCCTATTTTTGGCACCAAACCAATTATCCTTGTAAAATTTACATCACCAAAAACCACCTGACTACAACAGATGAGGTAAAAACTGTTGACCTTGAACTTAACTGCCGTAACTGAAATTTATTGTGAAATCTGAATGCTACTGTCGAAACTGAACGCAGTGGTAGCAGAGAGGCACTTAACATGTAGTTTAGGGAGGGCCTGTTCATATTCAACCTACACCCCCCTGAGCCGCCAGCCACCACCGGCCAAACCGCCGGCCCCCGCGCTGCCTCGCCGGCCCGAAACAACTCCCCACCGCCGGTCCGCCGCCGCCTCGCCGCCCTGAAACAACTCCCCACCGCCCCCCCCCCCCCCCCCCCCCCCCCCCCCCCCCCCCCCCCCCCCCCCCCCCCCCCCCCCCCCCCCCCCCCCCCCCCCCCCCCCCCCCCCCCCCCCCCCCCCCCCCCCCCCCCCCCCCCCCCCCCCCCCCCCCCCCCCCCCAGTGGGGTACCTCTCCGGTGAGCCCCCCCTCCCCGCTGCGGGTGGTTCTTCCATAACTCCGGCAAGCCCCCCACCCCCTAAAAATTGACTGACCCAAAAGTTGATTTAGTCGACTGAATTGTAGCTAAATCGGAGCAGAGCAGCAGCATGAGCAAGGGGGAGAGCAGCAGCAGCAGCGCGAGCGAGTGAGCGAGAGCCGGAGCAGCAGAAGATCCGGTTGGTATGGACGCCGCCGCCAAAGGGGCCTCGCACTGGGGGAGAGCCCCCGTGGAGATGTCGCCCGTGGCGCCGGCTTCGAGGTAGCCGCTCCATGGGGGTGCGGGATGGAGCACCGTCGGCGTCGGGAGGTTGAGTTAAGGAGAAGGTGCGATGCGATGAGTGTACAACCTCTTTGGTGGCGCCGAGTAGGCCTCGGCTTCGTCCGAGGAGTCAGTGAGGATGCCGCGGTTCCAGTGGAGCAAGTTAAGGCAGCGCTATGGGGATGGAGCAGCAGCTATAGGCGAGGCGATCGTCGGAGTAGCTCCTTGGAGGTGGAGGATGGGGCGGCTGGACCGGGGAGGTGGATGAGGGACGTCGAGCTTTTGCGGTGGACGACGTCGTCGGGGAAGAGGCTCCGGCTGGGCAGCAGTGAGGTCCCCCCCCCCCCCCCCCCCCCCCCCCCCCCCCCCCCCCCCCCCCCCCCCCCCCCCCCCCCCCCCCCCCCCCCCCCCCCCCCCCCCCCCCCCCCCCCCCCCCCCCCCCCCCCCCCCCCCCCCCCCCCCCCCCCCCCCCCCCCCCCCCCCCCCCCCCCCCCCCCCCCCCCCCCCCCCCCCCCCCCCCCCCCCCCCCCCCCCCCCCCCCCCCCCCCCCCCCCCCCCCCCCCCCCCCCCCCCCCCCCCCCCCCCCCCCCCCCCCCCCCCCCCCCCCCCCCCCCCCCCCCCCCCCCCCCCCCCCCCCCCCCCCCCCCCCCCCCCCCCCCCCCCCCCCCCCCCCCCCCCCCCCCCCCCCCCCCCCCCCCCCCCCCCCCCCCCCCCCCCCCCCCCCCCCCCCCCCCCCCCCCCCCCCCCCCCCCCCCCCCCCCCCCCCCCCCCCCCCCCCCCCCCCCCCCCCCCCCCCCCCCCCCCCCCCCCCCCCCCCCCCCCCCCCCCCCCCCCCCCCCCCCCCCCCCCCCCCCCCCCCCCCCCCCCCCCCCCCCCCCCCCCCCCCCCCCCCCCCCCCCCCCCCCCCCCCCCCCCCCCCCCCCCCCCCCCCCCCCCCCCCCCCCCCCCCCCCCCCCCCCCCCCCCCCCCCCCCCCCCCCCCCCCCCCCCCCCCCCCCCCCCCCCCCCCCCCCCCCCCCCCCCCCCCCCCCCCCCCCCCCCCCCCCCCCCCCCCCCCCCCCCCCCCCCCCCCCCCCCCCGAAATCCCCCTTCTAACCCTGAGCCGAAAGGGCCGCTAGTTCAAATCGGTGGTGGTACTTTTGTAACACACCCTACATTTTGGACAAGCGCGTCCCTAAGTCATGGTTCCCCCCTCCCATCACCTCCTTTTCGCCATTCGAAATCCCCATTCGAAATCCCAGGCCGCCATAACCTCTCTACTCCAGCCATGAAACCCCACCCTCCTCCATCCGCCACCCCACCGCTGCCCAGCCAGAGCCACTTCCCCGACGACATCATCCACTGCAACAGCCCGACGTCCCTCATCCACCTCCCCGGATGAGGATCCGTCATCGATCTCGTCATCCCGCCGGTTCAGCCGCCCCATCCTTCACCTCCAAGGAGCTACTCGAACGATCGCCTCATCTATCACGGCTGATCCATCCCCACAACGCCGCCTTAACCTGCTCCACTGGAACCACAGCATCCTCACCGACTCCTTGGACGAAGCCGAGGCCTACTCGGCGCCACCAAAGAGGTTGTACACTCATTGCATCGCACCTTCTCCTTAACTCCAACTCTCGGCGCCGACGGTGCTCCATCCCACACCCCCATGGCGTGGCTACCTCGAAGCCGGCGCCACGGGCGACATCTCCACGGCGCCTCTCCCCCAGTGTGAGGCCCCTTCGGCGGCGGCGTCCATACCAGCCAGATCTGCTGCTGCTACTCCAGCTCTCGCTCGCGCTGCTGCTGCTACTCCAGCTCTCGCTCGCTCGCGCTACTGTTGCTCCGTCTCTCGCTCGGTCGCGCTACTGCTCTGCTCTCCCCCTCGCTTGTGCTGCTGCTCTACTCTTGCTCTCGCTCGCGCTGCCGATCCTTGTACACGGGCTGCTGGAGCTACATGAGTTGCTACTCTGGCTCTAGTTCGTGCTGCTCCTCCAGGCGCTGCTGCTCCGGCTACTATCTGCTACTGTGTTCCCCGTCGATCGCCTGCTGATTTAGATCACTGTTTCCCCCCCCCCCCCCCCCCCCCCCCCCCCCCCCCCCCCCCCCCCCCCCCCCCCCCCCCCCCCCCCCCCCCCCCCCCCCCCCCCCCCCCCCCCCCCCCCCCCCCCCCCCCCCCCCCCCCCCCCCCCCCCCCCCCCCCCCCCCCCCCCCCCCCCCCCCCCCCCCCCCCCCCCCCCCCCCCCCCCCCCCCCCCCCCCCCCCCCCCCCCCCCCCCCCCCCCCCCCCCCCCCCCCCCCCCCCCCCCCCCCCCCCCCCCCCCCCCCCCCCCCCCCCCCCCCCCCCCCCCCCCCCCCCCCCCCCCCCCCCCCCCCCCCCCCCCCCCCCCCCCCCCCCCCCCCCCCCCCCCCCCCCCCCCCCCCCCCCCCCCCCCCCCCCCCCCCCCCCCCCCCCCCCCCCCCCCCCCCCCCCCCCCCCCCCCCCCCCCCCCCCCCCCCCCCCCCCCCCCCCCCCCCCCCCCCCCCCCCCCCCCCCCCCCCCCCCCCCCCCCCCCCCCCCCCCCCCCCCCCCCCCCCCCCCCCCCCCCCCCCCCCCCCCCCCCCCCCCCCCCCCCCCCCCCCCCCCCCCCCCCCCCCCCCCCCCCCCCCCCCCCCCCCCCCCCCCCCCCCCCCCCCCCCCCCCCCCCCCCCCCCCCCCCCCCCCCCCCCCCCCCCCCCCCCCCCCCCCCCCCCCCCCCCCCCCCCCCCCCCCCCCCCCCCCCCCCCCCCCCCCCCCCCCCCCCCCCCCCCCCCCCCCCCCCCCCCCCCCCCCCCCCCCCCCCCCCCCCCCCCCCCCCCCCCCCCCCCCCCCCCCCCCCCCCCCCCCCCCCCCCCCCCCCCCCCCCCCCCCCCCCCCCCCCCCCCCCCCCCCCCCCCCCCCCCCCCCCCCCCCCCCCCCCCCCCCCCCCCCCCCCCCCCCCCCCCCCCCCCCCCCCCCCCCCCCCCCCCCCCCCCCCCCCCCCCCCCCCCCCCCCCCCCCCCCCCCCCCCCCCCCCCCCCCCCCCCCCCCCCCCCCCCCCCCCCCCCCCCCCCCCCCCCCCCCCCCCCCCCCCCCCCCCCCCCCCCCCCCCCCCCCCCCCCCCCCCCCCCCCCCCCCCCCCCCCCCCCCCCCCCCCCCCCCCCCCCCCCCCCCCCCCCCCCCCCCCCCCCCCCCCCCCCCCCCCCCCCCCCCCCCCCCCCCCCCCCCCCCCCCCCCCCCCCCCCCCCCCCCCCCCCCCCCCCCCCCCCCCCCCCCCCCCCCCCCCCCCCCCCCCCCCCCCCCCCCCCCCCCCCCCCCCCCCCCCCCCCCCCCCCCCCCCCCCCCCCCCCCCCCCCCCCCCCCCCCCCCCCCCCCCCCCCCCCCCCCCCCCCCCCCCCCCCCCCCCCCCCCCATACAGCAAGCAAAAAAAATTTAATCAGACATAACATGGATTCATACTCCCTCCTTCCATCTATATAGGGCGTAATGAGATTTTTAAGACTGACTTTGACTATTGACAAGATTAATAGTACATGACATGCACAATGTGAAAATTATATCATTGAAAAGAACCTTTCACAGACGAATTTAATGGTGTGCTTTGTGTAAGTTGCATGTCATATATCATTGCTCTAATATTTGGTCAAAGTTAGCATCGAAAAACGCATTACCCCCCCCCCCCCCCCCCCCCCCCCCCCCCCCCCCCCCCCCCCCCCCCCCGTGTGGTGTGAATAGTTTTATTTTTTTCGTTTTCTTTTTGGTTGAGGGAAGTGTGAATTGATTTGGTACATACAAGTACAATATTACTACACGTTAGGCTTGTCTCTAAAATTCAACCCGTGTCTTGTTATATCCCGAAAATTCAGATATCATGCTCCCAAAACTGGCGCCTTCACAACCCGCGCCTTGCTATCCCAAAATTACAACGCGTGCGAAAACTCCCTCCAGCTGCCAAATCCCGACACGCGAAATCCCCCTTCTAAACCTGAGCCGAAAGGGCCGCTAGTTCAACCCCCCCCCCCCCCCCCCCCCCCCCCCCCCCCCCCCCCCCCCCCCCCCCCCCCCCCCCCCCCCCCCCCCCCCCCCCCCCCCCCCCCCCCCCCCCCCCCCCCCCCCCCCCCCCCCCCCCCCCCCCCCCCCCCCCCCCCCCCCCCCCCCCCCCCCCCCCCCCCCCCCCCCCCCCCCCCCCCCCCCCCCCCCCCCCCCCCCCCCCCCCCCCCCCCCCCCCCCCCCCCCCCCCCCAAGAGGTTGTACACTCATCGCATCGCACCTTCTCCTTAGCTCGACCTCCCGGTGCCGACGGTGCTCCATCCCGCACCCCCATGGAGCGGCTACCATGAAGCCGGCGCTGCGGGCGACATCTTCACGGCGGCTCTCCCCCAGTGCGAGGCCCCTTTGGCGGCGGCGTCCATACCAGCCGGATCTGCTGCTGCTGCTCCGGCTCTCGCTCGCTCGCTCGCGCTGCTGCTGCTGCTCTGGCTCTCGCTCGATCGCTCGCTCGCCCAGCTGCTGCTGCTCCGGCTCTCGCTCGCTCGCTCGCGCTGCTGCTGCTGCTGCTCCGGCTCTCGCTCGATCGCTCGCTCGCCCAGCTGCTGCTGCTCTGGCTCTTGCTCGCTCGCTCGCGCTGCTACTGCTGCTCTGGCTCTCGCTCGCTCGCGCTGCTGCTGCTGCTCTCCCCCTCGCTCGTGCTGCTGCTCTGCTCCGATTTAGCTACACTTCAGTCGACTGAATCGACTTTTGGGTCAGTCGATTTTCAGGGGGTGGGGGGCTCGCCGGAGTTAAGGAAGAACCACCCGCAGCGGGGACGGGGGCTCGCCGGAGAGGTACCCCACTATCTATCTTAGGGTTCAGGGTGGGGGCGGGGGGCCTATAGGGCTGGCCGGGGCAGCGGCGGACCGGCGGTGGGGAGTTGTTTCGGGGCGGCGAGGCGGCGCTGGGGCCGGCGGTTCGGCCGATGGTGGCTCCCCCCCCCCCCCCCCCCCCCCCCCCCCCCCCCCCCCCCCCCCCCCCCCCCCCCCCCCCCCCCCCCCCCCCCCCCCCCCCCCCCCCCCCCCCCCCCCCCCCCCCCCCCCCCCCCCCCCCCCCCCCCCCCCCCCCCCCCCCCCCCCCCCCCCCCCCCCCCCCCCCCCCCCCCCCCCCCCCCCCCCCCCCCCCCCCCCCCCCCCCCCCCCCCCCCCCCCCCCCCCCCCCCCCCCCCCCCCCCCCCCCCCCCCCCCCCCCCCCCCCCCCCCCCCCCCCCCCCCCCCCCCCCCCCCCCCCCCCCCCCCCCCCCCCCCCCCCCCCCCCCCTCTTGTGCTGCTTCAGACTTGACGTCTTACGGCTCACCGGGGCTGCTCCAACGACAGAACGATCCATCACAACAGAGCAGTGCCCTGGACGCCGTCTACAGATTCCTCAGATCTTCCACCAGACCTCCGACAGCCACCTCTGCCTCAACTGCTTCAGCGACCAACCCAATGATCCTGAGGTCGCCACGGCTACGGCAAAGAGGTTGTACTCTTGTTGCATCACTTATTACTATACATTCATGTCGATCCATTAGGGCTATTTTGGTTCAACGGAAAAACATAGCAATAGGGAATTTTCCAATGGCACTCTACCTTGCATTTTGTTGAAAGGAATGAAGCAAAACATCCACCTGGACCTACTTTTCAAAATCCTATGCATGAAAACAAGACCAAGTGCATTAGTGGCGGAATAACATTCTAACTGTAAACGCTTTCATATGGTTTCACTTTATTTTGGCCATGTTTCTTTGCATCCCTCTGCTCTTCCAATTCCTGTAAACCAAACACCCAAGTTGACAGAAATCCTG